>PVLC010013902.1:0-40445 GCA_004027655.1 Graphiurus murinus
GAGAGAGAATTAAGGAAACACTTTCATTGACAATATGGGCATATGTAAGTTTATCAATGCCGATCTCAATATCATGTATGGGGAAATGGAGGGGTGGGCAGGGAGTTGGGGGAAAGCTCATCAAGTGCTGTGTGTGTTTAGATCCTTATCACTGACTACAAGATGATGTGAGACTACGATGTACCAATATGATATTTAAATTCACCAGAAATCCAATGTTAAAATTGGTTATATTGAAAGAGTTATTTTCATTCCTGTTATCAGCATGTATAATTCTCTTTTTGAGAATTCCCTTGTATTTTGATGAACCTTAAAATGTTAATTTTATCGCAACTATACCTACAAAACACTAAGAAATCTACAGAAATATTAATAAATATGATAATATTGTATATCATAGGTTAGATTTTAATGATGTTTCTAGATATGACTTAACTTTTACATTTCTATGTACTGCAAATTATTAGATTATGCTATTTTGACATTTTCTAATGGAATAGACAAATCAATAGCAATAAGGATTGGATTTCACTTTGAATAAAAGAAAAAAAAATAACAAACAGCAAAAATTATGTTATTGGATAAAGTTAGGAAGTGTATAGCCAGGACTGGCATTATAGCTCAGTTCCATGATAATCTCAGGAACCCAATCTCTAATAGATCATTTCACCATGCATCAAATGTGAATTTCATCTTCATGGTGTCCTTAATCTCATTTGAGAAGATGGTATTGGGTGATAATTCTTTATGGTTTGGCATTTCTGCACAAGCTATGAGGAAAAATAAAACCTTAAGAATGGTCTAGAAGCACTTTCTTGAAAGATAAAACAGGAGAGATTTAGATACATCTCTTCTCTCCAAAGAGATTTCCCAACCCCAGAGACATTTCAGGATAGGAAAGTACTTCTCCTATTTGAAAGATAGTCCTGCTTAAATTAAACATAATAATGTAATGCTTTTCTTAGGGAAGAATCACTAGGTCAGCAGTTTCTGCTGGCTGAGTGTTCCTCAGCAGTGAAATAGACAGGTACATAGCATCTTCCTAGATCTACTGATTGCCCTAGCAGTGAGAGGTGCAAAAGCACTGACGTGAATTTAAAGATCATGCTACCTTTTGTGCAATGAATACAAACCATATATAGAAATCAATTTTTACTCATTTTCTTACCAAACTTATGGTAGTGTAGCAAGTCCCTCAAGGAGCTATGCTGCTGTGTAGGAACTGCCTGTCTGCTTGAAAAGGGACAAAGTTTACACAGTAATTGTTCTTTAGGAAGCATCCTCAGAACCAACCAAGAGGTATTTCATTAAAAAAATTAAAGCTGCCACACAAAACTCCAAAGGTAGAGGAGAATTATTCTTCATCATAGCTATATAACCAGTAAAGTCATCAGCATTTGTTACAGTAGAAGGGAAGCTGATGTTGCAATGTAGCTAACCATTGTCCTATTGCAGTAATCATGCTCAAAGAGGAAATAGGAGGCAATGGACAAGAAAGCAATGGACAGTAAAATAAAACACTCTTAGGAATGCGTTAACTGTGTGTATTCACACATGAACAAACAAATATCTGACAATCAATAAAGGATATTGAGTCAAATTCTTAGAATATATTTTAAACCTCAGCTATATGACAGAGGAGAACTTTTGAAATAAAGTATGAAAACAAATGCTGACGAATAGTTTTATGGTGAGAAAGAAAAGCTGAACTTTCAGCCAATATGTCTTCAGGGAGATATTCAGTCGACAGTTAAGACAGGGCGTTGTCAGAATATACAAGAATGGGCTATAGGAAAGCAAATGTGTAAAGAATCTGAAAACATTAAGGCAGTATGGAAGAACTGCATTGCTCACTTTGGTCCAGTTGATTGACATTCAATATGAACAAAACATAAAAGTAGATGTCTGTATGGCAAGAATAAGTCAGGATTTCTTGGGACTTTTTTTGTTTGTTTGTTTCTGAGGTTATTGTAATTGTAAATCTAAAATCCCCGAGATAGAAAGAGGCAGTAAGGAGCAGAGTGATAGTCTTTTTGTAGCTCACTGAAAGATACATTTAAATACTCTAAGCAATTTCTCAGTCCATTTTGAAGAGGAAGTAAAATAAGTACTAAACCTGTCAAGCATCAGATTTAAACTTGGTGGTAGTGATTTTGTTTTATTTTCTGTAATTAAACCTGTTTACTCATTTTCAAGAATTTTGCAGCAGATATAAAGTCAGTTTAGGAAATTTAATTGTATTGGATGAAATTTAGAAGGATGTGATCTTGTTATTAATTGTCATTCATTTGTTTTATTTGCATACCATGATGGTCTTATTTTCCAATTAGTTTCTCCTGTTTTTAGTTATCAAGTGACTCCAAAAAATCTCAGTGTATTTTATTATGGGTTTGGTAAAAGTGCCTGATCTAGCAGATAATTACACATTCCAAGACACTTTTATAGGGTTTTATTTCATAGCCCATGAAGCTCAATATTTCGTAAATTTTATAGTCCATGAAATAAAGAGCTGGTATAGCAATAAGTTAAACCATTTAGGTTTCAAAAATGAATGTTAATTCTAAGATGCATTGTGCTATAGGCCAATTGTCTAATGAGTTTTAGAGTAATTTTGTTTTTATATATTTGGAGCAGTCTTTTATAGCATAAACAAATTTTTACTAAAGAAAAAGTCTGAGACCAAATAAGTCAGTTAAAATGAGGAAAAGACTTCCATCTGTGATCTCAATTGTAATATAGACAGACACATATCTCTGTACCCTCCAGAGTTCATTTTAGAGTTCTATAACCTGTAGTGAAGTTTGAAGAAAACCTTGAATTACTTTCAGATATAAACAAGTGCTGGACATATCAAAAGTGAGGATAATAAGAGCATACATTTAAGTCCATAAATTTAGGAACTATCCATTCTTAGAGTGGAACTTACATTGAATGATGGCTAAATATTCTTACACCCTGATGGAAAGGAACAAGTGTCTATGTTATGTAATTTGAGTTTTATCACTGACTCAGGAATTGCAACTCTGCTCATAGTTTAAGGGCCCGTTTCTCAATGTATTTTCCATGGGACACCAATTTTGATGATTAGAAGGAATTACTCAAAAATATTTCTGTGGGAAAAAAACCTATTAAGCCAATGTAAATGTTTAAGGATTTCTAAGATTATATATATTTGCAGGAAAAGGCTCCAACAGGATGGCACATATTGTACTGCCTTACAAGTTCATTTCAACATGGGGCTTAGTTTTCATCATTTTCCACTTATAACTATTCATAGAACCATTAAGTCACCATTTAATTAAATGTGTTCTATAAATTCATTCATTTTAGTTTTTTCATATAAAATAGTTTTAACTTATGTAAAAACTATTTTTATTGATGAGGTGGCATGGGATATTTTGATAGTGTATATGATGTGTAATACTTAATTCAGGTTAAACATATATATCCTCAAACATTTATCTTCATGGTGAAAATGTTAAAAATCCTCTTTTAGGTTTTTGTACACAGTACTTTATAGTCATCCTACTGTGCAATAGAATACTAGAACTTCTTGCTCATAATTCTCTCTATATATTTTTTTGTACTAGGGATTGAACCCAGGACATTCTATCTTTAAGCTATACCAATAGCACTTTTTAGTTTTTATTTTGAAACATGATGTTGGTAAGTTACCATGTACTTGCATTGACTCTATGATCTTCCTATTTCAGACTCAGGTATACACCACCATGCCCATATTCTACCTTAGTACCTATTGATCAGCCTTTTCCCAACCCTCCCTTCCCACCCCTTCCTAGCCTCTGATAACCACTATTCTACTTTCAAATCATCTTTATTTTGTTTTTTATATATTTTTATTGGTGCATTGTAATTATACATCTTTGTGAGGTAAAACCTGGTAGAGGAATACATGCACACTCAAATCAACTTTATATTCCACATATCAGAAATTTATGAACTTTTGAGTATTCAAACAAGAATCGTTTCCAAATAAAGGTGATTCACTTTTACCCTGCTATAGTTTAGGTTTAAAGGAGTATCCTAGGGGCATGTAAAGAAACTTTTCTTTGCTCTTTCTATCTCGTGCTGTTCATGTGTTCAGTCATCGCTTACTGTTATCAGATGCTGGCTAAATAGGGAGCAGGAAGGATAGGAAGAAGTTGACCAATAGACCCTAAATGATAAGAAAATCTGGTGTACTATTTCACAGTAAGATTATTATATATAGAAATTATTCCTTGTATATTTCAAAGACCTAGAAAAAGAATTTTGAATATTCCCACCATAAAGAAATATTTGAGATAGACATGTTTAACCTGATTTAAACAGTTTATGCATGTACTGAAACATCATACAGTGTTCCATAAATATTTGTCATCTAAGAAATGTTTTATTCTGAGAATGCTATACATACAAAGTGTGCCTGTATGCAAAAGAAAAGGAATTTGCAGTCTGATAGTTTTTCTGAGACAGTTCTGGAACTTCTATCATCCATTTGAATTACTCCAAAATCAGTAGCAGAGTCTAGCTGAGCCCACTTGTCCTAAGAGGTAAATGATCTAGTTGCTCTGGTTTGCAGTTGAGGGAGAAAGATGAGGACTCCACAGAAAGGAAGTGGACAAGGTTCAAGACCAGGTTTCTAACCTCAGTGTTCTGTTTCTTATCATAGTTTCAATTTACATCTGGTTTTATCAACTGGTAGCTTTAGCCAGGCACTAGAACTGAAATTAATGACTTGGATTCTACTTTTTTTTTTTTTTTTTTCCATTTTATAATTGTGACTGAGTGTATCTTATCTCACTTCTTTGGTTTCAGGTAACTCTTCATAGTTATGGTCAGTATGCCTATTTCATAAGATATAATTTTTTAAATAGCAAGCTATTTTTAAAGAAACTTCATTCAGAACCTCAGTAAGAGATAAAGTAATTTATTCTGGATAAAAGGGGCTGGCAGACTGCAATGAAGAGGTAAGTCCTGAGGCTGATTCATCCTTCCCCTGCCCCATCAACTTAGGCTAAATTTGCATAAGAATAGGGCTTAAAAGTTCTAAACTCTGAAATAGTTGCAAACTCAATGTTTTCATATATCTAAACTTGCTTCATGACATGAAATATTAGTGACATTGTGTTGCTAAGTTAGTGAGGCAAATCTTTCTCCAAAATTTTCTGGAACGCAGCACCTTCCAAACATTACTTTGATAATATCTAATGCCTGTGGGTTTGTGGCAGAGGACAAATACATTCAGTTTTTAAATTAAATTCTTAAAATACATGACTTTAATCATGCATGAGAATCATTTTCAGAATTCTAAACTGCCCTAAATACAATTCCTTTTACATATTTGCATTTACTAAATTTTTGAAATACTGTTAAATGTGTTAACAGTACTGATTCCCAAAAGGATAGATTTATTCATGCACGATCTAAACTTAATTTTCTTTGTATTATTTAGTACAGATATGAGTGTTCTGAAATTAATTTCTATTGTGTTGTCAATGCAGATTTCATCCAACCTTAAGTATGTTTTATTTTGTTATCTATTCACCACAAACTGAACAGATGAATAAACAAATTTTTTTTAAAAATTTTTTAGGCACCAGATTTATTTGGGGAGAATGAGTGAAGTTTGCAAAATTTCATTAGAATCAACACAGAAGATAAACTTAAAGTTTATAATAAGTAAGAGAACTTACATGTAAAAACAAATCTACTTAAATTAACATATGGACACATGTAAATTGTATAATTCACATTCTCTAACTAGGCTTCTTTTTAATTCTTTAGTCCATACCTCCATCTTCCTTCTGTCCATACTTATAAAATTTATAGAACTTACTATATGAAATGCTGTGTGAATGGAATAGCTTTGATCTTTATTTTTTTTAACTTTTGTGTGTATGGTACTGGAGATTGAACCCAGCTATATTCTACCTCCATACTCCATACCCAGCCCTAATTTTTGTTTTGAAACAGGTTCTCACTACATTGCTGATGCTTTCCTTGAACCTGAAATCCTGTCTCAATCTCCCAAGCACTAGCATTACAGGCTTGCACCACCATGTCTAGTTTATTTGTATATTTTTAAATTTTAACTGATACTTAATACCATAAAGATTATACATAGAATTGGGATACCATGTGATGTTTGATATATGTATACATTACATGATGTTTAAATCAAGTTGAACATTTATCTTCTCAAACATTTCTTTGTGGTGAAATCCCTCTAGCTTTTTGAAATGTACTGTTCATAATTGTTATCTGTCATCAGAAATACTGAAGAGCTTTAATCTTAAAGATGAGCCTCTTTCTTTTCTCCAGACACCAGTTCTTTACTGGAATGTTCCCTCCTTCAATTTGTTATTTGCCTTCTGGTGATGCAGAAGCCCTTGTAAACCAGATTTATGTACATAAAACTCAGATGAAGAAATATCCTGATTCTATCCAATACCCTAAGTTTTAGATTAAGAATTGAGAAATTAATATCACTGCAAAGCTACAGAAGTTCCACCTACTTTAGGTAAGTTACCATAACTCCCTACAAAGCTTTTGAACAATATTGCTTATTGTCATTGCTATCTTAAGGAAAGGCAATAGTTACTTCTCTTCCTACCATCTACTTTTATATGAATTGATTTAGAACTGTACATCCTTTGTTTTCTAAGGGTTTTGATATTAAACCCAAAACACATTTAAAGCCGGGCGTGGTGGCACATGCTTGTAATCCCAGTACTTGGGAGGCTGAAACAGGAGAATCTGCGTTCCTGGCCAGCCTTAGCTCCTGAGTGAGGCCCTCCACAACTAAGTGAGACCCTGTTTCAAAATAAAGAATAAAATAGGACTGTAGGGTGTAGCTTGGTGGTAGAATACCCCTTAGTTCAATCCACAGAACCGCAAAAAAAAAGTTTTTACAAAAAGTTTAAGAAGTTTAAGCAAACTGATCCCAGCAAGAATTTTTACTTCTTCTTCATTTGACATCCAAAGTATCCTTTGCAACTTGTTCCTATATTCTCTTAACAGCTAGAACAGTTTCAAGAAATTATTCTAAAACTTTTAAATAACATATTCCTTTAAGGTGTTCTTATGAGTTCTTATATTTGTACTCTACATTCTTTTTTTTTTTTCGGTACTGGGGATTGAACCCAGGGGCATTCTACCTCCGAACTACACCCCCAGCCCTATTTTTTATTCTTTATTTTGAAACAGGGTCTAACTAAGTTGTGAAGAGCCTCACTAAGTAGCTGAGGCTGGCTGTGAACCCCGATTCTCCGGTCTCAGCCTCCCAAGTACTGGGATTACAAGCGTGCGCCACCATGGTGTTTTTTGAACTATTTCAAGAAGCAAGAACTGAAAGAAATTATCAGCTGGTAACAGACATAGATTAATGTCCTATAACTTGACCAGCTCTCAATGAGCAGAAGCCAAGTAGCCAGATGGCTAAGAGTACTGGATACTTTGGATGTCAAATGAAGACTTGCCCACTTCTCTTACTGCCCAAATCAGACCATTTCAGAGCCCTTCTCTGCAATGTAAACCCCCTCTCAAGGCCTTCTCCTAAACTGTACTTCCTCTTCCCTGAGTAATGTTCTTGTATTCCCCTATTGGGAAGTTTTCTATGTGGGCAAATCTTTTTCATGGAAACCCTACCCACTAATGCATATCCATTTGAGGAAGTCACTATCTCTTCTGTATGCACTTGAGTACTGTGTGCACTTAGTCTGTTGTCCCCACCCCTTCCCAGAGGCAGGCAGTTTAAGTGAGGTTCTGCAGGGGGCTTGGCTTTCTAATATCCCTTTGTTTTCTAACCTCAGCTATTTTCATTTAAAAGGTTTAGTTTCTTCTTTCAGTTGTTTCAGGTCAGTCCCAAACCAGCATATCTTCTGCTTTTCTAACCACCTAACATGTCCCCCTCAAGAGCTGGAGGCTCTAAATTGTTAGGGAGCAGGGCCAAAAGGTTGATCTTCTATGGCTTGTTTCATCTGGACAGGGAGTCTCCAGATCTGGGCCTCTCGCTCTTGTATATTGGTTAGAGCACGTCAGAACTGTACATATTCCGGGAGGACAAATTGGTTCAGAGGTTTCCATAGTCATTGTCAATGTGTTGATTGTGGAGAAGTATTGGTCATTTGGCTTGAGTCTCCTTTGAAGTTTGATAGCCTGGAGCTGGGAGAAAACAATTTTCATTTGCAAGTTTAGGAAATCAGGGCTAGAGGAAAGAGAAGGTCTACGAAAGGCAAAGTCAAGGTGCCTAGTTGTTTAGTTTGGCTAGAATTAAAGTGAGATCTAGTTCTTGAAGACATCCAGAACTTATTGGAAGTTTATTTAGTTTACCTTCTAAAAGGAACCTTACCATCAAGGCCCCAGCCATCAAAGTATATGCCTTCCTATGAGAAAGCTATAGTAAAAGGTACAAATTACCATTTTGTCAGTCTTCCCTTTGCCCACATTGCCTGGCACGATATTGAGAGGAGGGGTACAGAGTAGGAAGTTAGCACAGTGGTCAGGCAATGAGTTTATAGGAAATTTAGGTCCTGTCACCTGTCACATCGACGGTTGCCCTGGGTTACATCACTTTGATGATCTCTGATTGAGACCCAACTGGAGCAAAGGACACTCTTTGTCCAGGGACAGCAATGGGTAAGACTCTGACTTATGATCCCTTCGACCTATGAAGCAGATTCTCCTCAAATGGTTTGGTTTTCATACAGAGGACAGGGTGCTCAGTACCCTTGTTTCTTCCAGACCCTTGCTTTACCAGAAGCTGGCTTCCCACAGAGGCTGGCAGCTTTCTTGGAACAGGATCTCCCTGGGGGTGAGGGACAATCTGGAGTTGATGGTTGGGCTTTTGAAGCAGTCAATTGTTGGGCCTGCCTTTTCTCCTCCTCTATACTTTCCTTCTGTATCCTGGTCTGTTATAAAAGACCAAGAGGACTGTTTACCTGTAGCAGATTGAGTGATTAACTTATTTAAAACTTGTGTTCTTTCAGGGAAATTAGACCTCAAAGTAGATACAATGAGAGCCTAGATCTATGGTAACTATGATATACAACCTTCATTTCACTCAGTTGTATGCTTTAAATTTGGAGTCTTAGTACTAGTGGATTTCTGTGCTAACTCCACTAGAAGTTTGTCTTATCCCTTAAAGGTCAAAAGAAGATAGAAAACTTTTAATTCTGACATAATTTTCAGACATAACATACATGCTTACATGGGTCTGGGCTGTCCCTCAAAGTTAAAGTCATTTTTCTTGACCTTGACAGAATTCAGGTCAGGTTCCTTTATCTCCCAACCTACATTGGGGCCAAACTGCTTTACAAATGTCAGCTTCTTAAACATATGTAAGTCAAGCTTATTTTAATTCCTCAAGCAGTTGAATGGTGAGTATTGAGGTAATAGATATTAGATATTTATCCATCAGGAAGAGAAGACAGCAAGTGAGAGAAGATTATCACTCTCAGAATGACTTCCTTTCCTTGAGTTAGTCTCAGAGACTAAAAGGCATTCCTTACACCAGGTCCAGGAGATATGGAAACTGACCTCTATTCCATCTACCCTTCCTTCCAATCCATCCTATGAATCTGGATACAAATCTTCTATATTCCTGTAAAATCTAAACCTGGAGACTCTTTGCTGAAGGGACTAGGAAAGACAGAGCAAGTGAGGATATGTTATCCCTCTCATCATGACTTGCCATCAGGTTGGACCCAGAGATTAAAAGGCAAAGAGTATGACAGATCAAAGGCATTCCTTCAGTCCTTCCTGGCATATGATTGGTAGGTAAAGCATTGCTTACTTCAAGTCCCAGAGAACCCAGAGATTAAGGTCTCATCTGAAGAGTTCTGTCCCTAAGAGTACTTTTACTGCACCCTTCCTATCATTAGATTCATTGTGAACCTGGAGTTCCCTCCCTCTATTGCATACCTTAAAGTCTCTAAACAATCCAGGCTGCAAAAGCCCTGCTCTGGGAGTGAAGGCCTGATAGAGTTGTAAAGAGGCCTATGTAATCAAGACTTAATAAAGACAGCTGAAAGCCTAAGAAATAAACCTCAGCTTCCTAAGCTAGTCTTAGAAACTGCACCAAGATCTGACAAATATCTTAACACACTTGATATTTTAATATAACATTAAATTTTGGTAGAAAACAATCTTTTGTTACCAACTTTTATCACATATATGAAGTTCCTTTCACAAGCTTCATCCACAAAAATTTTGCCTAACCAAAAAAAAAAAAGAAAAGGAAAAGAAATCACTTTATGGTTTTGTAGTTTCCCTAAAGCACTGCATATAAGATTTGTACATAAACTACAGTATCCAGAACCCAATTTTCCTGTAAGTCAGATCCAAAGACAAAGCAAATTCCCCAATATTTTCCTACAACTCACAGATCCAAGTAAATTATTGTGGACCTTAAGAAGTCAACAGCATTTCCAACCACTCATCTGTTTCTATTTACCCAAAGTATCTCTTAATCCTTTATAGATTACCCCTGATAGCCGAAACAGTAGGCTAGCATTGTTAACATCGGATGCCACTTTTTTCCCAAGAAAAACTTAACAATGAACCTTATTCGTGCAGCCCCATGGAGACAAGACTATTTATGAATCAGGCCCAGTCCTCCATCACAGGAAGCTCAGTAGAGTGCTCTCAGGCCCCCCACCATCATAGTCTTCTTCCTCCCTCTGGGGCAGTAGCAGAAGTGTCAGTCCTGACACACCAGCCCCCTTCACTTGTGCCACTGACATCAGCCCCAGGGAGACAGTCTTGAACTCATGGAGTGCTCTGGAAAGCTCCTACAGGAGCTCCCTGCAACCCTCACATCCCATATGTGTATGTGTATGTGTGTGTGGTATGGGAAATTGAACCCAGGAGTAGTCTACCTTCCAGCTATAGCGCCGGCCCTATTTTGTTGTTGTCTAAGTTGCTGAGGCTTGCTTTGAACCTGAGATCCTTCTGTCTCAGCCTCCCAAGTACTGGAAATGCAGGCATCTACCATCACACCGGACTCCTCATGCTCTCTTACTTGCTTGTTCCCTTTCACACCCACACCCCTACCCACACCCACACACTCACCCAGGGGGGAAAGGAGAACTGATAGTTTTCCCCCAGACCCCCACTGTCGGTGGCAGGGTAGAAATGATTAAATAGGACAATATAAAACTATCAGTCAGAATCAGAAGTAGAAAAAGGCACTCTAGCAGTAAGAGAAAACTAATGTGTTTCTTAGTCTCCAGGAAGGCAAGCCCTCTTAGTCAACTTTCCCAACTCTTACATATGAGAGAATTCTCCAGAGGAAGATATTGCAAGATCCCTCACCAGCCTTGGAGATACATGGCCCCCCTTCTGACTTTTACTGTCTGGTGCCTCGAGTTTGAGGAACAGAAGTCCCTAAATAGAAAGTAAAAGGAAGTGAAAGACCCTGTGAGTTCATGGCTGATGCAGAGAACAAGCTGGACTTTTCAGTGCTATTTTGTGTAGCCTAGACCAAGCACCGGCAATTGCACACTGCTAGTCTCCAACTTTCACATGATACACTTCCACAGAGGGATAGAAAAAGGAGGAAAAGAAATAATTGAGTCACAACATCAAGACACCAATCCCTCTTTGTTACTGGGTGATAATCTCTTTTCGATTCCTGCTTGAAAGAAAAATGTCAAAAAGAAAGGATAGATAGGAGAATATAAGAAGTTTTTGTTTTGTTTTGTTTTTAGGAAAGTAGGACTAGGGTTTAGGAGAAGGCCATGAGAGAAGGTTACATTATAGAGAAAAGCTCTAAGATGGTCTAGTTCCAGAAGTGGAAATCTGCATGAATTAGTTTTATTTGGCCTGGAAACCCTGCCCCCTAATGTATATGCATTTGGGGAAGTCATTTTCTCCTTTCTTTTCTTCACCTGAGTACTCTTGTACACCTTGCTGAGTCTTCCTTGTCTCTGCCCCTTCCCATAGGGAGAGGGAATGCCATGCCATAATGAGTATGTATTGTCCTGCCCCTTTCCAATGAGAGGGAGTCTAAGTGAGTCTCTGCAGTGGCTTAACCTTTTGATATTTCAGTAGTTTTTTAACCTCAGCTGTTTTCATTTAAAAGGTTATGCTTAATTTCTTCCCTGGGGTGCTCCAATCCAGACCACCTGCTTCTTTAACTATCTAACAAATGACCTAAGAATGCCTGAGTTGGTACAAATTTGCCAACAAGAAGAACAAAGCACATTGTTGCAAAAGAATTGGTTCTCCCTTACATCTGAACGGGACTTCATTCTTACTCCTGGGGTTGATGATGTGAAAGAGTACAAAATTTAGAATATATCCCCCATCCAGATACTACTGTGGTCTTAAAAGGGAAAACAGAGAACTGATTATCAGGAGATCAATTTGCAGAAAAACAATGCTTAAGCTACAGATAAGTAGGGAGAGCAATAATAACAAGTCACATATGGAACTATAAACCTCACTTTGATTTGATATGGCAAGCATATATGTGATTAAAGCTTAAGGCAATGGTTTACAAAAATTGTAAAAACTTTTAGCTCTATGGAAGACTTTCCTTTGTTTCTGCTGAATTATTTTTCTGCTGAGCTATGTGGATTAAGAAGCCCAGTGTACTGGGCATAATGGTGCATGCTTATAATCCCAGTACATGAGAGGCTAAGACAGGAGGATTGCAGATTTAAGAACAGTCTCAGTAAGTAGTGAGACTCTCATCAACCTAGCAAGACCCAGTTTCCAAATAAAATAGGGCTGGTGGTGTAGCTCAGAGGTAGAATGTTCCTGGGTTAAATCCCCATTGCTCCCCCACCCCCCCCTCAAAAAAAAAAAACCCGTGTACTACAGGTTTTAGTTTAAACTTAGTCCTACTATGGCAAACATTCTTTAATTTATGTGCCTATGCATGTGTCATAATTTGGGGACTCTTTCCTACAAAGCAAACTTTAAAAATTTATAAGCTCTCCTAGAAGGAGAAGTATTCATTTAAAAATGATATATTCACAATCTTCACTCTTATGTAGAGATTTTCCCAGATATATCTAAAGGTAACTATAAACCTAGGGAATAAAAATCTCCATGGGCAGGGATTAAGAACCTCTATTTTTGCATAATTTATCTAACAGCTTTGCACTGAAATTGAAATTTGGGTTGTATTGATCTAGATAACTTTCTAAGCAATACAAAATAAATAAGTTCTAAGAGGATATGAACAATTTGTCTTATTTCCTATAGGATCACTGCTGTGGCACACAATGTTTGTCAGGTAGAAAGTTGCCTGAAAGTCAAGTGAGTTTAAAATATTAAAAAAAAAAAAAATTAAGCAGAGGAGAGGAAGATGGCAATGGAGTAAGGACCCTTAGATGATCCTGTCTCCATCCTATCTCAAAGAATTCTGAACTCAGCAGCATTTCACATCCCAGACTACCCTCATGGGATGTGAAAACTAAAGACAAATAATACCTACAAGACCATCTCTAAACACTCAGGCTGAAAAAAGGGGGAGGGGAAACAACCAACCAAAAATGGAGAACCAACCAAAAATAGCACCATGGACTCTGTTCTGTGGATCAGCAGAAACCCTTGGAAGACCAGAAAAATCTTATAATCAGCAACCTAGGACCTACTTCACAGACATTGAGGTCACCAGCCAAAGAATCCCACAGCCCCAGAACCACCAAAGAGAGAAGGATGACTATATCCACATCTCCCTAAGTCCCAACCCCGGATGCACCAGGTACCCAACTGCAGAGGAAAATGAATGAAACCCAGTGAGGTAAGTGCTGAGTTCTTACTGGATAACTGAAAAGAGACAGTAAGAAGGGGGCGGGGAAGACAAATAGACTGTGGCTGCAGCATGCCATACAAGTACACGAAACTCTGAGAAAGACTCCAGGTCTGAAAGCTACAGACCAACCCAGCCTTCTCTGTGGAGAGCCTTGGAGTCCTACACTTGCACTGGGACAAGCCCCAGTGGCACTCAGCACCCACAAAGGCAGAGAAAGACAGGAGACTAGGGTCTCAGTCACGACAAGAAGGCAGAAGAATTGGACTGCAAACTGACATCGTGACTATATGGAACTATATTGCTCTTTCTTATTTCCTTCCTTCTTTCATTTTTCTTTTCTTTTCTTTTTTCTCTTTTGCCATGCAGGGGATTGAGTCTAGGACTCTAGTGAATGCTACATAAGCACCATGGGACACACTCCCAATCCACAGCCTAGAAAAGCCTGCTCCCAGCAACCAGCAGAGACAAGCTCCTTCCTGCACATCCTTCCTAATCTTCCTCCTTAGAAAAGCCTCAAAAAACCAACCAACCAACCAAACAAACAAACAAAAAAAAACAAAACAAAACAAAAAAAAACTGACAAGAAAACATCCAAAATCACAAGATAAAGCACCTCTTTTCCAACAAAGAAATTTTAATCACTCCCGATCAAGCAATCCTTAAGGTTGCTTTTTATTTATTTTCTTTTTCTGTTCCTCTCCCCTTATGTGTGTACATGTGAGGGATTTTCTGTGTTCTGTTTTGTCTGTCAGAATCCCAGTGAATCTGTCTGCCAGAACAGTATGTTAAGTCAATTTCATATCATTATTATACCTAAATATTCTATATTGGCTACTAAAACTTTCCTTTATTTTCATTATCTCTAATTTTTCCAATATATTACCTAACTATACTTTAACTTTTATTCTACTTGATTTTATCTTTTACTTTACCCAATTCTTACATTCCTTACTCTAGTTCCTTCCTCCTCACTCACCCTTCACCATGGAATACAACACAATATGACCTTGTATGGATGACTCCTCTAATTCCTACTGCTGAGGTTGGACCACAAAGATGAATCAACAGGAAGGAAACAATTCGTCCCCACAACCCCACAACAACAGAACCCACCAACATACAGTTCACAGAGTTGCAGAAAATGTCAAAAGGACAATTCCAAAATTTAATAGAAGAAATAATATAGGATTTCTGAAAATAATTCAAGGAGAACCTGAAAGAAATTAAGGATCAAATAAACAAAGAATCTGATACCCTAAACATGAATTAAAAAGAAGCTTGAAGAAAGTGAAGGATACAATAAATAAAATGAAGACATCAATAAAACCATCAACAGTAGACTAGACCACATGGAAAACAAAATCTCACTTTTAAAATATGACCACTTCAAAAATGAACACACAATATATAATTTAGAAAAAAACCAACTTGACAGCATGAGTTAAACATTTAAGAGCTCTGGGCCAACTTTAAAAGAGCAAACCTAAGAATAATAGGCATAGAAGAAGGGAAAGATACCAAAACCAAAGTAATCAAAAAACTTTTCAGAGAAGTAATATCAGAAAATGTTCCAAACATAGAAAACTAGGTTCACACAAAGGTAAAAAACAAACAAAACAAAAAAAATATAGAACTCCAATTAGAAAAAAAACAGAGAAAAGGTTCACATAATCTAATTGACTAATGTAGAGTCCAAGGAGAGAATATTAAAGGCAATGAGAGTAAAAGATCAAGTTACATTTAGAGGCAAGCCAATATTAATCACTCCAGACTTCTCAAGCCAAGTCATGAAAGCCAGGAGGGCCTGCAGTGACATATTCCAAACTCCAAGAGAAAATAATTTTTGCCAAGACTACTCTGCCCAGCAAAGATATCTTTCAAATCTCAGAGTAAAATAAAAATGTCCTAAGACAAACAGAAGATGAAAGAATTTGTTTTCCAAACCAGCACTAGGAAAAATATCAAAGAGATAAATTACAAAGAAGAAATAAAAAATAAATGCTAGAACCAGAGAAACAATGATTTCTATCAATTGAACAACTAAACAAATAAAAACAAACACTATGTCAAACAGAAGTTACAACTCAAAATATTAGGAATTAAAAATCATCTCTCAATAATCATGCTGAATATCAAATGGCCTCAACTCCCCAGTCAAAAAATATAAGGTAGTTGGCAGACACATAGACCAATGAAGTGGAATAGAAGATTCAGAAACAAATCCACACACTGACAGCCAATTGATTTTTGGCAGAGGGACCAAAAACTTACACTGGAAAAAAGATAGCCTCTTCAACAAATGGTGTTGGCAAACTGGACATCCATATGCAGAAAAATGGAAATAAACCCCACTTTCTCACTTGCACAAGAGTCAATTCAAGATGGATCAAAGACCTGGAAATTAGACCAGAGACATTGTAGCTCCTTGAAGAGGGCATAGGACCAACACTCCAACACATAGACACAGGTAAAAAGCTTCCTCAAATAGGACTCCAAAGTCACAAGAAATTAAAATGAGAATCAATATGTGGAATTACATAAAACTGAAGAACATCTGTGCAGCAAAGGAAACTATTAAGATCCTCAACAGAGAGCAGACATAATGGGAGATTATTACCATCTACTCCTCTGATAGAGAACTAATATCTAGAATCTAAAGAGAACCCAAGAAATTCACCACCAAAAAAAAAAAAAAAAAAAGACCCAACCAAAAAAGGGAAAGTAAACTAAATATGCACTTCACAAAAGAAGAAATAGAAACAGCAAACAAATATATATAAAAAAAATGTTCCACATCATTAGCAATGAGAGAGATGCAAATGAAAACTACCCTGAGATTTCATCTAACCCCAATTAGAATGGCAATAATTAAAAACACAAACAACAACAAATGCTGTTGATGTGGAGAAGTGGGAATTCTCATATATTGTTGGTGGGATTGCAAATTAATGCAACCACTTTGGAAAACAGTGTGGAGGGTCCTCAGGAGAATGAGAATGAACTTACCATGTGATCCAGGTATACCACTCTTGGGTATCTACTCAAAGGAATGGAAACCAAATTACCAGAGTAATACATGCATATCTGTGTTTATATGTGCACAATTCATACTTGCCAAACAATGGAATCAGCCAAGGTGTCCATCAATGGATGAATGGATGGCAAAACTATAGGATATGTACACAATGGAATTTTACTCAGTAATAAAGAACAAAATTATGTCATTTGCAGATAAATGGATGGAACTAGAAAACATTATTCTAAGTGAGATTATTCAGTCACAAAAATTAAAAAGTTGGATGTTCTTCCTAATTTGCAGAATCTAGGGAGAAAATGGGGCATAGGAAGGACTCCAGATAAAGCAGGAGAAATCTCATAGGAATGAAGAAGGTGACTTAACAGAGAGAGATAGGAGGGGGAAAGAGGGAAGCACCTCAATGGACATGATGTATATACACTAAATTATCAAAGTCAATCACTGTGCTGAGCATGAGAAGGAAGGTAGGTGTAGGGAATAGGGCAGGAGCTGGAGGGGGGCTCAGTGAGTGCTCTGTACATATATGCCTCTATCACCCTGAACTTCATCAAGATGTATGATTACAGCTGGGCATGGTGGCACATGCCTGTTATCCCAGTACTTGGGAGGTTGAGACAGGAGGATCCGAATTCGTGGGCAGCCTCAGCTACTTAGTGAGGCCCTCCACAACTTTGTGAGACCCATTTTCAAAATAAAGAATGAAAAATAAGACTGGGGGTAGAGCTCAGAGGTAGAATGCCCTTGGGTTCAATCCCCAGTACAACAACAACAACAACAAAAAAGATGTATAATGGCAATGCACCAATTAAAAAATAGATGAATGAATAAATAAAACATTGTATATTTTAAAAATAAAAAAGATTTAAAAGAAATATAACTCAGCCAGGTGTGGTGGCACATTCTTGTAATCCCAGCATTTGGGAGGCTGAGACCGGAGGATCTGGGTTCATGGCCAGTCTCAGTTACCTAGTGAGGCACTCCACAACTTAGTGAGACCCTGTTTCAAAATATAGCTTGGAGGTAGAATGCCCCTAAATTCAATACCCAGTACTGCAAAAAAAAAAAAAAAAAAAAAAAATATATATATATATATATATATATATATATATATATAACTCAATTTAAATGAGGTTTCTTTTTTTGGAGAATGAGCCTCATTTTAAGTGTTCTTGATATTTATTTTGTTTTTTCTTCCTTCCGTTGCTATTTTAAATTTAGTTAATTTTTGAATTGTTGGTTAATTTTTCCTTTAAAATATGTACAGGTTATCTTATTGTGGTTTAGTTAAAATTACTCTAATGATTAATAATTCATAATATCTTTGAATATACTTATATACCATCCATACATCTTTGGGAGAATATGCTGAAATTTTTTCTCATAGTTTTACTGAGTTTATTGAGTATTATTGTGGTATTTTATATATTTTGGACCAAAATCTTTTTGCTAACTATAAGATTTAGAGATATTTTCACCCATTCCCTAGCTATTTATCAATTATTTTCTTTCATTAACCATATTTATAGTTCGTACCTGGAAAATTATTTTACAACCAAGATTAACAGTGGTTTCCTGTTATATTTTATTCTAGACATGTTGCAGTTTAGATTTTCCAGTTAAAATCTATGATTTAGTTTGAGTGGCTTATTTGATGCTAGCTGTAGATCAAATGTTCTTTATTTTTTGCATATGGTACTCAATAATTATAGCATTATTTGCTACAAAGTTGACCCCTTTTCCATTTAATTGTTTTTCACTTTAAAAGTAATTATTATACATGCCAAGAGTGATAGTGCAAACCTGTAATACCAGTACTTGGGAGGTTGAGACAGGAGGATCACATTATATCTTGCTTACAAGAAACTCATAAAATCAACAAATTTACAAACTAAATTATAAACATAATATTGTCATCTAAAATTACAATTCTGTTTTTCAAATGAGGGAAAAGTAAGGAATACTATTTTCTTATTAAATGCTTGAACAGACAGTCACTATAGTAACTAACAGATGCATCAGGAGAAAAGCATTCAAGTATTCATTCTTGCAGGTGACTCTCACATTCACAATTCTTCTGTCAGCTGCCTCCTTAACTTACTATTAGTATCAAAACAAATATTAGTGGAAAAAGAAAAGCTGATAAGGAAAACACTGCTTCCCAAGTAGAATTAACTTATTAAGTTGCATGTAGCCAAAGTGGCAAAAAGGCATTAGTTTTACTTCCTGCCAATTTGATTTGAACTGAACAGCATTCTTTTGCTGAACCATTTGCCTTATCTAAGAAGCAGTTATTTCTGGTCTTTCTAATAGGTAGGAACTTACCTGTAGTGTGTATATGGAAGTTATTACTGAAGCAAATCCAGTCTGGGTGTCTAAATCAGCATGCACAGGGTCCTAGGTTCTGTCTCTAACTCCAAACAAACAGAAGGTTCCAGAAGACAAAATGTTGACTGAGGCATCATCTTTACTAGTGGGCAAAGGATAAAATACTTTAGTGAAGAGCAATTTACAATTGATTCTCTAGTAATATCAAAA
The DNA here is from genome assembly GCA_004027655.1 of Graphiurus murinus. NCBI lineage: Eukaryota > Metazoa > Chordata > Mammalia > Rodentia > Gliridae > Graphiurus > Graphiurus murinus. The sequence goes on from PVLC010013902.1 coordinate 19,341, forward strand.
TCTTTTGTTACCATTTATATCATTTTAAAAAAATCATACTCAAGGCAAGAAGTCTCTCACATATTTTATCCATGTTTCTAAGATGATCTCAGAGAAACAGAAACAAAAGCACTTCATAACTTGACAAGCATTTCAGTTAGTAATCAGTTCTTCTAAAATGCCAACCCATGCCTCTTTATTTATAGGCTTAAAACTAAAGACTTAGTTTTGAAACAAAAGTAATGTATTAATTGTAAGAAAGTAATATTTATAGAACAAAAACAACATATTGCTACTTTGTTATTATATATAAAGGCCAAATGTACAATTGAAAGCATATTAGGTAGAGAATAATACTTTTGCTCCAATAATCATCTCCTTCCTTCATATAGAAACATAAATATCACTTCTCCTAATTTCAGGCAGGCACATTTCTTGCCTTTATCACTTATTAACTTTTCTTATAGCTATGAGTTGTCATAGGATTAAATTCACGGCAATGGAAAGGGTGTGCACAGTTTCTGAAACTTCTCCTTACAAAGGATAATATTTTCCTAAACTTTTCTATTTTTTCTTACTCGTATGGGTTCATGTACAGGTGTTGGAAGAAAGAAGTTTCAATTGTGCAGGTTTGAAACCTGAATATATCAGAAATCCCAGTGCCTACATGGCCTTTTGGTGTGATATACCCCTACCACTTTTAGATTGTTCATGTCTGGACTCTCTAGAGAGGAAAAACATATCTTTCTCTCTAGAATTGCTTTCTTTTGGGGATCTCTATATTCTAAAAGCCTCAGTTGTACCCTATGTAGATGCTCATTAACAGCCTATTTTATTTTGGTCTTTCCAACTTATCTGATATCTAGAGCAACTTGCTAACGTCTCCTTATATCCTGATTAATAGAAAGCACATGAATAATAAAGTTGGTAGTTATCCCATGATTATTATAATATGAAGACTACAAGAAGTTATAGCTGAAAACAATCCAATGTTTCATAGTCACAAAGCTAGAGGTAAAATGCTATGGATTCCTTTAGCTCTCATTGTCTAGGAAGACGAGACAAAGCAGTTCATCATAAATGACAAAAACAATTCATGGCGTTGAATTCTAGGGGAAATTATAAGAGATTTCTTTATATTTCATTTCCACTTTTTTTATGGCAGAAATATCTTAGAATAAACCTGATGATCCTGCATGATACTTTTTATCAAATTCAAGAACACTGGAAGTCCAACCACTTATTTCGATGTTCAATGACAAAATGTTAATATAAACTTAGGAATAGATAAGTTTAAAGTGTCTTTTAATGTTGGATACATTGTACAGAATAGACTTATTTTCATGTGTTTGTAGTTTCATTAAAACAGATCAAGGGATTGCTTTATTATATTTAATATATTACTTTTGCTGCATATAAAATTTTTTATATTTACATTTACCATTATTTAAAAATCACTAATTACAGTAAATTTAATATTGAAAAGTAGATAATATACTACAATTATATTTATTAAAGCAATTAAGAGAGAAGTAAAAATTCCAACTGTAGATAATTTGGTATTAGAATATACATTTTAATAAATATATACTTCTTGAGAAAATTTTTTGTGGGTGGTAAAGTAAAAGCTGGAGGTAATTAGAATTGAATATAAAATTAATCTCTACTAAAAAATGTTTACCTGTTTTGAGTAATGCAGCCAGATGCCTCTTATTATTATTAGATTATCTTCTCTTCAAGACAATTTTGTTTCACTTAATTTTGACAATATAGATGGGAAAAGGTTGGTTTTTAAAAATAATGACTTCTTGGCATTATTTTTAGTAATTATGGTCAATTTTCAAGTATTATTGATATTTATATAACTTTCATGTACATATATAAAAAATCACTAATCAATGAGACCCATTTTTCATCCAATGCACTTTCACATTTCTTTCCATAATAGATATGTATTTGGTGATTAGTCATCTGATTTTTTCTAAAGCTCATTTGTTCCTAAAATTAAAATCTTTCTAATTTATGCTTATAAGCACATTCTCATCTTTAGCACTATGATTTGGATATGGTTTGAGTGTGTCCCAAAAGGTTAGTTCATATTTTGGGAGGTTGGTCCCTAGTTGGTGGTGTTGAGAGTGGTTGAATCCTTTCTGTGGTGATGACTAGTGGAAGATGGTTAAGTCATTGCACATCCTAGCCTCTAAAGTGATAAAGGTAGTTCCCGTAGGACTCTGAGTTAGCTATGGAAAGAGTGAGTTATATAAGATATACAGTCTGATCTCTGGATTTCTCTCTCTGGCTCATGTGTTGCCAAGGGATCTATCCTTATCACATGTTCTCCTACCTTTATGCCATCTGTCATAAGTTTTCTACTGAGCCAAACTGATGCCACTGATAAACCCTCAAACCTCCAAAACTGTAAGTTAAATAAATCTCTTTTCTGTATAAAGTATTCAGCCTCAGGTATTTTGTTATAGTAATGGAAAACAATGATATAGTTAATAAGCATATTCCTATAAATTAAAATATCTTTGTTTATATTTGTCTACAAATTTACTTTGTAAAAGTTTTGGTTGAATATTATATCATTGTTTCATGACCACATATCTGTGAATTCTACCAAGGCACTTCATGATTTATAGACTACAATCATAATTATTCTAGTTTATCAGAGATTAAACATTTGTATGTATTCTACTCTTCTTCCTCATTTTATTTTGTTTCTTTAGCTTTAATCTTTTTTTCATTTTTTCTTCTAATACTTCTCTATTTTTACTTAGAAATATTTTCTCTAGAAAATATTGAGTGGATATTTCTTTCTTCCCAAAAGTAAGTTAATATTTTGATTTGGGGCCTTGGCCTTTTTTCATTAAAAATCTCATTGATTTTTAATTATCACAGCACAATGTGCACTGAAGATGACTATATCATTTTCAAATCTCTTTTTACCAATTATTATAGTTTGGAGTCAATAATCCTACAGACAATGCTTTAAATTACTTTGTACTTAAATGCATTTTCTTGTTCACACTTTAGTTAAAACTCATTTGTCAATTCATGACTATTTTTATTATTCCATTCCTCCTTAGCCACTTATCCCTGACCAGTTTTGAAGACTAAGTGGGTGATTTTCTATTTTCCCCATAATTTATTCCCTGGAGAACTATTGTCATCGTCACCAGCAATCATCAGTTTTTGGATTCTATTTAAAGATCCCATCAGAACAGCTGAAGAACTGGACCTGTCTTCCCTGTTTTTGTGAATGAAAGTGTATTCAAGCACTGGCTGGAATATCTAACTAGGATATTTTCTACTCTTTGATGTTCCAAATCATATCTACTTCTCAGATAATCACTATATATATATATATATATATATATATATATATATATATATATATATGATAAAGTCTAAATGATTTTCACAACTATGAAATTGGCACAAGAGTTTAATTTGTAGATACACTCAAATCAGTCATTTTCATCAATTGCTACATATCAATTAAATTGGAATTTTTTATGAATTCCACGCAGTTCTAGGTGTATGCTATGTTGTTCTGTGTCCGTATTGTCATGGTGCAGTTCCACCTTTCAGTAAACATTTAAAGCTAAAAGGAGTACCCTACCACTATTGAAAGTCAGCAAGATATGTCAGGATATGCAAAGAATATGATTCCACAACACCAAGTTTAATTCTCAATGCTGAAACTCATTATTTCTTATTAAAGTTGTTAAGTTACTTATATTGTAGAAACCTTGATTTTGTCATAAGTAAGACACGTTATTATGTTTCCACAGGGTTGATTTGAGGATTGTAGATTAGGTGAGCATCTGCTCATCAATGACTATCAATAAATTCTTAGTGCTGTTATTATAATCACCTTAAGCAAGTGTAGTAAAACAGCTAATGACACACCTCATGGTCGCTTAAGAGCATCAATTAGGATTTGGTATTTAATCATCTTATAATGATAATGTTTATTTTATAAATAAAGGAAATATGCATAGTATGGGAGGAGAAAGGGAAAAACGGAGGGAAAAAAAAAAACAGTTCAAAGTATGCCATGACCATGAGGGGAGGTAGCAGTTGGGTCCTGAAGAGAATCACACCAAGACCTGCATGCATGTCTGTTTGCATGAATTTAAACCTCACTAAGAAATGTAATTTACAGCCGGGCGTGGTGGCACACATTTGTAATCCCAGCATTTGGGGGGTTGAGACCGTAGGATCTGGGTTCAAGGCCAGCCTCAGCTACCTAGTGAGGCACTCCACAACTTAGTAAGACCCTGTTTCAAAATAAAGAATGAAAAATAGGGCTGGGGGCATAGCTTGGAGGTAGAATGCCCCTGAGTTCAATCCCTAGTACTGCAAAAAAAAAAAAAAAAAAAAGAAAGAAAGAAAGAAAAATAGGGCTGGGGGTATTGCTGGGAGGTACAATGCCCCTGAGTTCAATCCCAGTACCACAAAAAAAAAAGAAAAGAAAGAAATGTAATTACAACGAAATAATAAAAGTATAAAAAACTCAAATTGCAGCAAGTGTATATAATTAACTTGGGTTTACTCTATACTGATCCCATTCAAACAAAAAGTAACTCCAAGAAAATATAAATAAATAAGTACATACATACATACATACACACATAAAAGGTGTTCTTATCTCATTATACATACAGATGAATGGTGAAAAATAAAATCAAGTTACTTTGACCTAGGTCAGTGGAAATGTAGTCCATTTAATACTACCAATTTAACTCATAACTTTCATTTCTTTCTTTATTTTTTTTCTTCTTCTTTTTTTTTTCTTCCTTTTGTGGTACTAGGAATTTCACCTAGACATTCTACCTTGGAGCTATACCTCCAGCCCTATTATATTTTTTTTTATTTTTGAAACAGGGTCTTGCTAAGTTTCTGAGGGTCTCCCTAAATTATTAAGGCTGAGATCAAACCTCCGATCCTCTTGTCTCAGCCTCCCAAATACTGGGATCACAGGAATGCACAGCCACACCCACCTTCACCTTCATTTCTAAAATATTAAATAAAAAGTTCTTACTCATATAAATATTAGAAATTCCTTAATTCTTAATTCTTGAAAATCAAAAGTGTTTGTTAACACAGGAATATTATCCTCAGTCTGAAATAAATTCACAATAATTTTTTAAGTAGTCTTACATTGTAAAACTATGTTTTCTACACATTATTCAATTGCTTAAGATACCATCATTTGCAGATATGGCCTGGGAAGTGTCACATTTAATAATACTACTTAAACACATATCATTACACAGTGGGTCCAAAACTTCTCAGGATGCTTATCGTACATGGTGACGTTGATCTAGAAATATTTTTGAAGGGCTAAAATATATTCCAAATCTTATTATCTTACATACTGCCCCTACTTAAAAAAATGTACTCAGCACCCCCCTGGGAGTTTCCACTGTCCCTTATTTTATTGGATGGCCCCAATTGCACTCAAGGCTACTATGCCCCCTCCAAGGCATTGCTGACTTTGAGAATTTATGGCTGAACAGAGGTTTCCAAATATATTTGGCTTACTGCCCTCTTTTCAGAAAAAAATAAATGACTTAGCACCCCCTATAAATCTACTGTGTTAAAGAAATAAACAGAAAAATGCAGTGACAAATTTGCATTATTTTATGTGTCTATATCAGTGCCCACTGGGATGGAGGGTCATATCTTCCACTTTGGAAACCTATTTCTCTATCTGTACCTACCTATCTATCTAATATCTATTTTTCTGTTTATCTATCTATGTTTATTATTGAATCCATTAAGAAAACCAACCATACATCACACAGAAAAAAAAATCAGCAGTCATTGTTTTCATGGTTTAGCATTGTAGGAAATATATGTATAACAATCTTTTCTTAGTTTGCATTGTTTTGATGTTTGTCTTTAGTCACTATTTTACCAATATATGGACTCTGACTAAGCTTATATTATGTTGTTGCATTGTTATATATTTATTTTGTTATAAAAATGTCATTCAAGGGCTATACAACTCAAGACCAATTACCTAACCTTAGTGAATATTTTTATGTTTAATAAGTATGCATGCTGCCATTTACATTCTGGTTGTAGCAAAAAGAAAAGGCAAAAAGACATACTTTTACAAAACATTTAACAAGACTATGTCTCATTACACAGGTAGAGGAGCTGACCTCTGGTATTAGGTTCTCTGAGGAATATTAAATGTAAGGAGAGCACATTACTGTTAAAGACATTTATATAATTTTTGAACAGCTACAAGAGGTCTAAGTGCCTTTTCCTTTCTTTGGCAAAAGATAGTAGATTTGTGACCTTCACTATTTGTAACAGAAAGAGGCTATCTTCTATAACTTACTGAATTTACCATAAGGTCATGAACTTGGACTAATTAGATCCAAGCGCTTTGTAAGTAAATTAATTAATCACAATATAATTGAAAACAAATTTAACATGGAGTATATTATTTAGAAGAAGTAGCCTGTCATATAAAAGAAAATTTTCAAGAGAGTTAAACAGAAGTGGATGCCATTCAAAATGCTTTTTTCTTTCCTTATGTTTGTTATATTTCTAAGAACTATGATCCTCATTGATGTGCCAAATTTTATGAGAACTTTTTAGGTAGTAGAATAAGTAAATTTGAGGTAATATTTATACTCACAAGATTTAAGTCAACTCTTTTTCTTTTTTTTTTTTTTTTTGGTACTGGGGATTGAACTCAGGGGCATTCTACCTCCGAGCTATACCCCCAGCCCTATTTTGTATTCTTTATTTTGAAACCGAGTCTCACTAAGTTGCGGAGTGCCTCACTAGGTAGCTGAGGCTGGCCGCGAACCCGGATCCTCAGGTTTCAGCCTCCCGAAAGCTGGGATTACAAGCATGCGCCACCACGCCCAGCTCTTAAGTCAACTCTTTTTCAAAGACAGAAAAATATAAACATCACTGTGTAAATAATGTTTGGTCATTCTTAACTCACGGTGAAATTATTTTGGGGACAATAGTTCAATTTAATATGTTTTTAGATGTAACAGTTTGACTTTTATATAACCAAGACACATATCCATAGAATGATGTAATTGTCTGAAAGTATTCCTTTAATAAAGAATTTGGGCCCTGCAGGACATAGTAATAAAATCTACTTAAGCAGAATTGAATCTTCTACTGATTATGCTTCTCCTGGGAATTGTGTGTGTGTGTGTGTGTGTGTGTGTGTGTGTGTGTGTATGTGAATATATTATATGTATATCCTGTCTTGTTTTCCTAGTAGTTTTGCATGATTTCCAAACTTTTTAAGTGTGAGAATTTTCCCTTGCAATATACACTACCATACATGGAACAATTACTATATATCTTCTTATATATATATAAACTCAAAGAAAGTAAAATTGAACACAGGTTCATTTTAAATAATAAACATTTTAGGCATTATACATTTAAAACACATAAGATGATATATATATAAAGCATATTATTCTTTCAACACATTTATTCATAATTTTACCAATTGTTCACTGAAAATAGGTAGTATCATTTAATACTTGAATGTGTTAATGAACAATCATATGAAATATTTGCTCATTATTTCAAAAAGATTAAATAATTATATTTATGAAAAAAGAAAAATAGCTAATTTTAAGTTTTTACAGCAAATAAGTCATCTTGTGTCTTCATAAATTATAAACCAATTTTTTTTAGTGATAGAACTCACTCTAAAAAGGAATTTATAATTTAAACAGAGACTCAATTTAGTAAGTATGCTTTTGTCAGTTAAGACAATGAAAGAAAAATTATTAAGATATTCTGTAAAATTTGCAAGGTCAGTTTGTATAAAGATGGTCTATAAAATACACAAAAGAATATTATCTAGAAAGATGAATTTGATTCATTAAAAAAAAGTGATAAGAAGAATGGTGGTATGGAAAAATAAAACTACTATTTGTACTGAGTATTTTGAGAGCACAGTAACAGCCTAGCAGCAGCAAAATATGCCCGAATAAGGAAGAAAACCTTCGGAATATTTTCATAGAAATATTTTCTATAAAGCAAAAGGCTAGATGAAAAAGTCAAGTGGTTACGTAATATGTATCCCAAATTATAAGCCTCAGTTTCTTTTTTGGGTTCTGTTGTTTCCCGAAGTGCAACTCTACCTAATGGTTCTTTCCTTCCTTCCTTCCTCCCTCCCTCCCCCCCCCCCCCCCCCCCCCCCCCCCCCCCCCCCCCTCTCTCTCTCTCTCTCTCTCTCTCTTTCTCTCTCTCTCTCTCTCTCTCTCTTTGTGGTACTGGCTATTGAAACCAAAGGTTATTCTACCTCGGAGCTATACCTCAGCCCTATTTATTTTTTTATATTAAAATAGGTTCTCATTAACTTCCTGAGGTCAGCCTTGACTCTACAATTCTCCTTTCTCAGCCTCCCAACTATTGCCCTGGTGATTTTTAATAGTCATTTCACCATTTCTCACACCTGAAAGGATCTTTAGCTTAGAGATACAGGATGGCCCAAAATTCTCCTCCTCACACTCACTTGTCTTCCATCAAGAAAACATATTTGTGTGAATCACATTTTTCTCTTGTCCAATTACATATGTCCTCCAACTCACACTAATAGTTGAATGCATTAACTCTAATGACATAGTTACATTAAAGTAGAGTAGACAGCTTTCTGGAAATAGAGTACTTTAAGTCAAAATCAATGAGACAAATATTGTGGACATTGTTGACAATGTGAGCATTGATGGGGTTAAAGAGTTCTTTTAAAGTCATTTTCTAGGTTTCAAACCCACCCTCAAATACTCAAGTTAATGAGTTAATGAGATCTCTAGTTTAATACTATATACTCAGTAACCATTAAGAGAACTTTTTTTTTTTTTTTTTTTTTTTTTTTTTTTTTTTTTTTTTTTTTTTTTTTTTTTTTTTTTTTTTTTTTTTTTTTTTTTTTTTTTTTTTTTTTTTTTTTTTTTTTTTTTTTTTTTTAGCAGATCCTTCCTCTGAATGTTTTAGTAGGTATTCTTTGAAAGCACTTTCTTAGTATTTCTTTCTTTGGTTTCTTTAAATTTACTTTTATCTAAATTCATTAATTCTATAAAGGCACAGTGAATCTTGATGCTCAATAATATTTATTCCATTTATTAATACTAACCAGAGTTATATGTTAGATTTTGCTTTTCCATTAGACAAGCTGATGAGAATATAAACCAAAGGATGTCAAACTTTGAATTGTGAAAAAGTATCAAAGTGTATATTTATGATGCAAATGTATTAACAAAGACATTTTGGATTTGATGGGTTTGTTGATTTTTACCTGCGAACATGGTAGTAATTTTACTAAATCTCTCAAAGTCTCTTTATTTTCAGAAAAATAAAACAGCATGAGACTAAACTCACCATATTTCAGCAACACATTTAGGAAGAATGGAAAATGCAATTTACTTTCAAAGATAATTTATTTTATCTTATAATGGAGGGAATCAAAATGATTTTTCTTTATGATCACTAGGGACAGTCAAAATGTTCTTAGTTTATCTTAAATATTTCTTGTTTATCTTAAATATTCTTAATTACTTCTTAAGCTTTCCCTTAAGAAATCTGTTTAGAAGAGGCACCTGCTCAGAGTGGCTGAGTCTTATGTCTCAGGGAACTAGCCCAGGGAGTGTAAAGGAAGCAGATGTTTCTGTCCTCATGTCCCTGAAGGTCCATCATTAACATCCTCCCCCAATCATGTGCTGTAATTGTAAAAATGCTCCACCTAGTTCATTTTCTTGGATAACTATTTTAATTTGAAAAAGAGATATTACACAGGGTCTTTATTTTTTCATCTGCTTCCCGGGACCACTTTGCTTGGTATAGGTGTGGCTACTTCTCATAAAAATTAGTGGAATATAGCTATGAAGATCAATAAAAAAGGAAATATTGCTATTGAAATATAAGACAGTAGATGCATAGGTTGTTTTAAAAACATTTTCAAGTATACAGTAGGAATAACATTATTCACTATCCACAGTAATTTTTGTTGTTGTTCAACAACACTATCTTTATTCAAAAATATATATCTATGAGACATTTCAGAATGTACTGCTGTCACCAATGACAGCCTATACTTCTAAATAAAGTCCTAAATTAATATACAAATTTAAGCTTTAAAAATATTCTTTAAGAAAAACAAAATAGAAACAAAGGAAGATTGACGACTTTCTGAGGAATATGACCTAAAGGAAAGGTCCTTTGAGGCCCATGGATGCCCAAAGAAGAAACAACACAAACCAAACCCACCCACCCACCCCCCAGATCACCTTACATATGAGAAATATTCACTTAAACAAAGCAAGCATACTTTGGGAGGCTGAGGGAAGGAGAATTAGGATTTTAAAAACAAAAGCATGTCATTAAAACAAAACTAACTTCCTCACTGGAAGTTCACTAGTAACAGGTGTTAAGAGGCAGACACACTTATTTACATAATTGCTACAGGTTCATTTCTTGCTCTTGCTATAATAATTATGCACCGATTACTGGTCAAAGACTTGGGTGGATAAAGATAGCAGTGGGCTAAATCCATTGTGTTGTAATATATCAGAGCTCGTCAGAGCAAATATCTACTACAGTCTTTTGGTTAGTTTGTGTTTGGTAAGATTTTACTTCCTTGGTAAAAGCAGAAGGTCCGAGTTGGGTCTGAACAGAAACAAGCTCATCTATGTGAGACTAAAGCAGCACAGCATATAGGTATCGTCCCCCAAACTGGACCCTCAACCCTGAGGCCCCAATGGTGACGATAACTAAACGTTGCTGGTTAAAACTTCTCTTTATTATACATCTCTTTCTCTCTCTGGGATCAAGGACACTATCCAAACAGTAGCAGTTAACAATAATCCAACAGACTCCCAATAACCTCTCTCTCCAGCAACCCTCCAGCAACCATGCAGCAACAAAACCTCCTTCCAGCCAGCAACCCTCTCTCCAGCAACTACTACTCTCCAGCAACAACAACTCTCTCCCCAGCAACTCTCCAGCAACTCCCCAGCGACTCTCCAGCAACTCCTCTCTCGGTGGAGAGGTGGAGGCTCTTAAAGCCACACAGGGCTTGAGCCATGAGGTTTCTTATACAGCTCTCACCTGGGCCGGCCACAAGCCGGGCGTGCTGGTGCATTGCTCTGGGGAGGCGCAGCCCTAGAATGTTACCAACTGCAGCCGCTTCTGGCGCTCTGCCAGACGCCATCTAGAGGCGGGGTCTTTCCTGCCCGGCTAAGACCCCAACAATAGGGAGGGACGTGTGACCTGCATACAAACAGCAATGACTAAAATTTATCTTGCAGTTTCAGTGAAGTTATCTACTGCACTGTGTACTCTGGGAGAAAAACTTCATAGACTCATTAATTTAAGAGTGACAGATCAGGAGGTGTCAACGGCCAACAGCACAGTCTGTGTTCAAATCTGAAAAACAGGGTCAACACTACAAGGTTCTTTGCAGAGTGAAACGGAGCACCTGGTATGACTCTCCCTCCTTCTCACTTCATGGTGAGCAGCAAAGCGCCTGGAAGGGGGGGCCTGCTGTACTTGGTGAAGCTCAGGCTATTTTTGAACATGCAAAATGACGTGTGGTTTTTGGTGATCCTGAAAACAGCAACTCAAAATAATGGAGATTCTCAAGCCCCCTTCGCTGAATTCCTTTTTATAGCTTTAAGATTTCAGCCTCTGGGCTATAATTCCTACTACCCTAGTGGGGCAAATCGTGTTCTGCCCTTTCCAATGTCAAAATAAGTCCGCCAAATTAGAGTGATTTCCAATTAGGAAGCCTAACCTTTACTATACACAAGACAAAAAACCTCTCTAACTACATTATTTAGTCATAATGTCAGCTGGCATGATAATGGAATTAAAACCCCAAACTACTATTCCCGCCTTCCTCCTCCTCCTGCTGAGATGAGCAGCTCCACATCTGATGCAAAGGCTCCTTCCCACATGGGACACCGACACGTGCAGCTGCGTGAACTGACGTGCAGCTGGACATGCTCAGCGTCCCATCTGCAGGGAAGATATTCAAGTTTAGTCACCATACTGTGGACACACGCCCACAGAGTAAATTAAGTAGCATGTGCCCTACTCCCAAAAGGGCCCAAGCAACACCACAGAGCCCAGGCTCAGCACGCCTGTGTGGAGCTGTCAGAGCCCACCAGTGCCATCCCTAAAAACCACCTTCGCAAGCACCAGGGGCCAGAAAGGTCCGGTTTGTAGGACCCTGCCCTCTGATGGGGTGGGCCTTGAGAAGTGCAGCCTGGGAAGGTTGTATGTAGGAACCAAGCAAGTTTATTTGATCAACACTAGAATTCATATTGAAATATTTCATCAATATTGTTTTTTTTTTATTTTTTATGCATGGCACTATTTCCATCAATTAAAAGAATTCTCAGCATGCCCATGATTACTAACGTGACTGAGCAACACTATTCACCTACATATGTTCATTTTATACATAATGCTTATGAGGGCTTTTTAATATACTGTGGGTATATTTATATCAATTCTTCAACTTTCTGCCTAAGGGTAAAGTTCTAAAAACTTAATTTATTCTTCTTAAAAAGAGGAAGAAAGCAATAAATGTAATCAGGCTGTGAACTAATTGGAACTCCCAAATGACACTGAAGCAAGAGGCTTTCTATTTCTACTTTATGAAGAAGTATTAATTGTCAACTAGGGAGAGAGCAAGAGGAGGATTGCAAATAAAAGAGATTACAAATTTAAAAGATAGACATAGTCATATATATTTAACTGCACATTTCTACATTATTTTTTTATTTTTCTGAACTCTGCCTTTGTTTTGTAGTAATGTGAAAAAAGTTCAAGCTGGAAAACATGACTTAGGACATAAAACGTTCAAGTATTCACATCCTTTTAATAAGGATGATCATGTGTTGCAGACTTTTAAAGCAAATGACATTGACAAATTAGAGTGTCCTTTCATTGCTCTATACAATTCTATTAGTAAAGTTCTAGGAAAGAGGATAAAATCTTTATGACAAGATTTATATTTTACTTTAAGAATCTGTATAATTATGGCATTAGGTGAATCTCTAAAAATAAAGTTTGAAAATCTAATTTTTAATGTACTTTTATTGATGTACTATAATTATGTCATAAAGAGGTTCAAAATTATAGAAACATACATGCATACAGCATTTGATATATTCTTGAATGTGTATACCTTTAATTCGACATTATCCAATGTCTCCTGATACTGCCACTCAACACTCAATTTGTATAGATGTTTGGAAGTTTGTAGTGCTGTTCTGATCTTTGGACCCTCTGGCCTACCTAAGCAAATTCTTTACCTAACTTAAACATGGCATTAATCATAATATAAGTTTTATTATTTTGATTATTGATGTCAAAGTAATGGTCTTAAATTGTTTACATTTAGTCATGTGTTAGAAAAGTGAGCATTGTCTTAAAATATTCTATGTGTCACATTGTCTTAAAACATTTCATGTAGAACTCAAATGTATTTATACTGTATTCATACACTGTCATTTTCTTATGTTTCCTACTGTCCCTTTTAATCTTTTTTTTTTTTTTTTTTTTTTTTGCAGTACTGGTGATTTGGGGATTGAACTCAGGGGGATTCTACCTCCGAGCTATACCCCCAGCCCTATTTTTTATTCTTTATTTTAAAACAGGGTCTCACTAAGTTGCGGAGTGCCTCACTAGGTAGCTGAGGCTGGCCACGAACATGGATCCTCAGGTCTCAACCTCCCAAATGCTGGGATTACAAGCGTGCACCACCACGCTCGGCTCCTTTTAATCTTGATAAATGATTCATTATACAAGGGGTAATCCTATAACTGACTTAGATCTAATAACAAGAATATGAATAATCTAAACAATGGCTATGAGTACTTGAAAGTTGTATGTCCTAAATCATTATCTTCAGCTTGGACTTTTCCCAAATTACAACTAAACAAAGACAAATTTCAGGAAAATAAAAATAATAAATTAGAACTATGCATTTAAAATATATCATTATATGCCTAACATTTAAATCTGTATTTTTTAAAAAGTTGATCCCTCCTTTACTGCAAAAAATCTGTTTTCTAAATGAAAAATGATTCATAATAATTGAACTAATGTTTTTTTTCATATTCTCCATTAAATAAATGAAGGACACAGGTGAAAATTAAATTACAATGATTTCTTTTTGATATAGACCTCTAACTTATTTATTCAATTTCATCCTAGCTTTAAATTGCTTTTCTGTCTAAGTATTTCTTGTATAACTCACATCTCTATGTTGGTAAGCTTAGTTTAGACAACTTTAAAAACTTACTTTTGATCATTTGAAGTATTTTTACAAGACAGAAAACCTCTCTTTTCAAGCTAAGAAGACCAGAATACATACATTACCAAAATAAGGAATTGATGAGAAAGTCCATATTGCAACCAGTTATGCAAATTAAAATAATTATATAGCACTTTATGTAAACAAACAAAATTTTATATCAGTGTTGATAGTATATTACACATGAGAGTATACATTTATTAACACCCTTCTGTAAATAAGTTTTAAATATGTATAAAACCTTAAAATTGTCTTGTTAGTGATGTCTGTCAGCTACTCTGAGCATCTCAATTTGGCCCTTTCATTTAATTAATCAGTATCACTATTGTTTGGAGAAATAAAATATGGTGAGCAAGTTGATGAGAAATTAGTAAGTAAAAGGATGAGGGTAGTAGTTTAAATTACAATGCTTTGAGCTGAGTTAACATCATCTGATTCTAGGATATACATTTCAAATTTAGTGGAAATAGTTGGATGTGGCAGCACAGGAATCCCAACTTGAGAGACTGAGATAGAAAGATTGCAGGTTCATGACCAGTCTCAGGAACTTAGTGAGGCCCTCCACAACTTAGTGAGACTCTGCTTCAAATAAAAGAATAAAATAAGGCTCAGGGTATAACTCAGAGTTAGAATGCTCCTGGTATCCATGTATCCATTCCCAGTAACACACAAACACACACACACACACACACACACACACACACACACACACACACACCAAAGAAATATTTAGTTGAAGAAAATACATGATGCAAAGAATAAAAAATTTAATAACATTAAATTTGTAATGTTTAGAGAAGGTAGCAATTCACATGAAAAATATTATTTAAGATACTTGTATAAATAGTTTAGAATAAATGCCTTATGATTATATAAAATATTGATGCAAGATTTCTGTGTTCAGATATTAATTGGAAGATGTAAGAGATATTGACTTATTCCTATCCAAGTGCTTGAGAGCTAGTGGTTTGTAAGTAACATGTATTCCTCATTACTATCCAAGCCTCAGAAGTAGGTCTTTATGTTGGCCATGAGCATTTCTTCTTTTGACTGTCTCAAATACTTCTTTTAAAAATATCTTTGTTTAAACCTACAATTATAGATGATGGTGGGAAGCATGTTACTTTATTTCCTACATCAACAATTGACATTGATGCCAATTGTAGTGTTATATCCCCTTTACATAATCATCATTCCAGAGATAGACTTACAAGTAAAGTTAACCAGGTTTATTTATCTATTTATTTATTTATAATATTTATTTATTTATTTATTTATTTATTTATTTATTTATTTATTTATTTTGTTATGCAAGTGTCATGAAGTAAGACTGAAGATGTCAAAGGCCAGGAGGCAGGGTTCCATTCTGTAGAGAAGTTGGTTGAGAGAATGATACTGGAAATATAGGAATGCTTTAGATGAGAGCAGTAAAAGTGTTAACATTTGTGCCATTACTTGTCTTTATTTAGATATCCAATTTGAAGGAAAGTTGAATATAAAGTGTCTGATAATACTAAAATAAACAATGGTGACCTAAAAATATGTCTAATCAAATTTAGTACTCTAAGAGCAGGCTTAAAACCAAAATTTTAAGTAATGTACTATAAAGTTAAGCTTTCAGACACTATTGTAAACTGGGTAGATATTTTGATACTACAAACTATAAAGAAAGCCACTTGTTCTCTCTGTATCAAGACCATACATGCTTAAACCTTTGATAAGTATCTCATATAAGATTTAAATATATTTTATAGACTGTTAGATTTAAAAAGAACTGGAAGTACATCTGTTCCAAGTCTTTACTAAGAAGATAAAAAGCCTCCTAAGCAGGGAGAATACTTAACAATGTAGCACAGGTATCCTGCATTCTGGCTTCAAACATTTTTCTTTCAGTGCACTGTCATGTTTAAAGTACTAGAAACATATTTGGACTGATACTATGCCATCAGTAAGGAGATATATTTTGTAGACTATTACATGGAGACCTACCTCCTAATGAACTTTATTCCGATGTGAATTTGTGAAATTAGTGCCCATTAAGCTAAATTATAAATTGTTTATAATTATATTGGAATTATTGCTGGTTCATATTTTGTTTAAATCATGAGTAGTGATTTCATTTTCATTTTTCAGATACTGAGGTTAGTAATTAATGTTCAAATTATCTTCCAATATGGGGATTTTATTAGGCAAAACTGATGCACAGTGATTATAATTTTCTAAGAAGCTCTATACTTTTATTTTGAAGTCTAAATTTCTACCATAACTAACTCACCTAAAGAATATTATTTCTCACACTAGAAGTGAGTTCTTTAAGGACAAAGACCAACTAATTGATCAAAGAAATCAGAAGAGAAGTGTCTTGAATGAGAATCAGTGTTTATTAGTGTATACCATCCCTGATCAGAAAGTAGATTGATGAGTCTATTTTACATGCTGCATATAGAGATGCATGATTTGTCTTTTTTGAATTTGGTAGTAACATACCAAAAATATAAAACAGAATCTGTTAAGTAAGTCAAATTAAATGAATTTTTATATTGACTTGGGAAAATAAAGAAATTGTGGAAAATAACTCAAAAGAATGGTGTCATTCGAGCCTACTATCTTATTAGCCAATAAATTTAAAATGAGGAAGGAAAATTATAAATAGAAGTCAATATACTTCCAGAGAGATAGTGTTTTTGGTAGAATGTTTCTGTCACATTGTATTTTCTAACTCAAAGCCATGAGAAAGAATGCATTATATTTCAAGTGATTAATGATTTAATAACAAAGATGGATTATACCATAATATTCTAGAAACCAACATCTGCTCAGTACAGGTTATACTTTCACTCTCAAAAGCATATGATAGGAAGGAGCAGGCATGTGCCATACACCACATCACTGATGTGAGCAGCACACTGATGCCATCAGCATCAAACCTGGACAAGCAGTCTGTGGAATCTTTTGGCTTTAGTCTCCTTGACCATCACTGTTACTCATACCCACCTCACGCTAAGCTACTGGGTAAGAAGACTGTAGATTTCTCACCATTGTTCCTAGAACAAATAAACAAAGGCAAAAAGGGCATAAGGAGTGCAAAGTCAAATGCCAACAAATTATATGGGATATAAACAAAAAATTTCAGAAAATACTTCTGATGACTATCTTATGACTGAACTGTCTGAAACCATCATAGCAGATAAAAGAGCAGAGCAATAGAGGCTTCATTCTGGGTTGTCTCAGGGTATTCAGAAACACGGAACCAATAGAATATCTGTAGATATATATGAGGAGACTTACTGTGAGAATTGGCTCATGTGATTAGGGAGACCCAGAAGTCCTATGGTCTGCTATCTGGTTGGAGACTGAATGCCTGAGGACTGGTTAAGTGCTGGAGTTCAATTACTCAAGAAGTTTTGATGTCTGAAGAAAGAAGATGGTTATCACAGCTGAGGAAACAAAAGTGAATTGATCTTGATCTTTCCTTCTCTTTTTTGTTCTATTCCAGACCTAAACTCTTGGCTGATGCCTACCCACATGGGTAAGAGTAGATTTTCTTGACTCAGTCTCTGATTCAAGTGGTAGTCTCTTCTGGAAACACCTACAAAACACAAAGGATTAACATTTTACATGCTGCCTACATTCCTTCACCCAGGCAAGCTGACATATGAACCATCACCCTCATGATATATTTGAGCTGCTTAAAGAAATTAGAGTGTGTCACATGTCTCTGGATTCCCTAGTGAGATAAATACTTTTGCTACTAAAACCAGTTTGATTCAAGTTTCTTTTACATATAGTTGATGGCATATTTGCTAGATCGGTACTATTATTATAACTTTGTAAATTCTGGGATTTCTGACCAAAAACTCTTAACTACCTAGAGTTTTGTTATTTCTCCAAGCTCTGATTTAAGTACCTCCTTTGATCTGTACTCCCTGAAGCACCACTCTGTTACAAACCCTCCAGTGGAGTCTCCCCTTGAGACCACTCTGATGATTGTGATCACTCAACATTTAAGCTCTAAGGCTGGGTCACTTCTTATTAGTTATCATACTGATTTTCAGCAGAGTGCTTGACTCAAGAAATGTCCTCAACAGTTAGGTAAGTCAATAAACTGTCGTTATAATTAGATTCAAAGCCATCACTCAAATTTAATATTGTGGTGCAGAGGTACAGATTTTGAAAATTGTAGCATATCTATGTGAAATAAAATTGTATGAGTGTGTGCACTAACGTTGGTTAGGTTCATGACCTGAGAGACTCTAAAAATTACAAAAGAGTTCACAAAAAAAAAAAAAAAGACCATTTCTGAACAGTTACATTTTTCCTATTTCTGGTGCATCAGTATCTGGATGACATCCATTGTCTGTTGTCCCTTCTTTGACCTCCAAAAGGAAGAGCAGAGATGATATAGGTGAAAGGTAGCCTTTACTTCTTATAATTCTGCCTAGTGACATATTTCCGATTCAATTGACTTTTTAAAATATTTCTAATTCACTCTACATGTCAGCTTCTTGCTGAACAATTTAAAACACAATGTAATGGAAACATTATAACATTTTTTCTTAAATGATTAACACCAAGTAAATTAATATATAAAAATAAGTAAAAGAAATTAGGCAAATCCTAAGATTATAAATTTAATAGTTATCCATTATTTACTATACATCAAATGTCATTTGACATTTAATGAATAAGAAAGACCATCTAGCAGATGGTTTGGGGCTAAGGGGGCTGGTCAGAGAATGATTGTATAGAAGAAATATTAGAGATGGCAGAGAAATTGGTATGAAAAGAGATATGGAAATAGTATCTGTGGTGTTTTCAGAAAACATTAAATTATTTCGATCAAACTGTTTCTAAAGAAGAACTGTCAGGTAAAAGTGGGCAGAGCCAAGTCATGATGAGAAGAATATATTAGTGAAGACCTTTAACTGACACTGTATGATATGGGAGTCACTACAAGTTACTGAGGAAAATTGAAATTTAAAAAGCACATGTGGAAACTATTACAGAATAAACAGGGATGAGGAAGGAAGGGAATTGGAGAAATTCTCAAAAGCATTTATAGCCACAGTTTAGGGGAGATTTAGCAGGAGCAATAGCAGAGAAAAGAAAACAACAGAAAGCAAGAATTCTTAGATGCTTAAGAATTCTGTTGATTTTTTTTTTCTGAAATTATACATATGTTTCTGACTTTTCAGACAAAAATGATGGCCAATTAATTCTTTGTGGTTCTGGAGGGACAACGAAAATGGATATCTTAGCAGCTGTCCTTTCTGCATTGAATACACATGCTGTCTGGTCTCTGGCAATCAACCAAATAACATCATGTCAGGAATAAATAAATTATATGTCAAAAATGAGTCTCAGGTTGTGCTATACATATTATCACATGACCTTTCTTTCCACTATGGAAGACTTGTTTTCCCGGTGGAATAATTTAAGAGCAACCCAGCACGGGAACAATTTATTGAAAAAAGAATGATTGCCTCATGATCCATGATGCTATTCTCCGCCTGGGACTGGCCAGCCCTTCATTGCACAGCTGCCAAAGCATCTGCCTTAGCATCGCCAGCATTTACTGTCCCTTGAGCTTCTTGACTGTCTTCAACAAGAAACTCAATGTGAAATCAGAGGTTTATCCAACCTTCCCAATTTAGATAAACTGAAGGTTTATAGTTCAGTGCCAAAAACCTTTTCGGCTGGTTTTGGCTCAGAATTTTTATTACAAGAGCTATTCTATTGCTTAGACCAATGATGTTGATCCAAATAATTGATAAATCAGGTATATTCTAATATTCTTTTTGTTTAATAATATTCTTTTTGTTTAATAATATTGCATGTTAAGCTTTTTGTTTTAACCTGTGGACTTCTCTTTTGGAATCCTCACTTGATGAATTCCCTTTTCTTTATTTTGCTTCCAAAAACATAAAGTTCTCACAGTTATTGGGCTGCTAAGCTTCAACTCCCTTTCTTGCCTCTCCTAGCTCCCTGGTCTGATAGTTTCATCATGTTAATTCCATGTGATTTCATTCTAACCTCTCAGCTACAGTGAATAAACGAACAATTTTCTAATCTTTATGAAGACAGTTGATCATTCAAATAAAAAATCTTATTAAGTCAAAATTAGGCATGCATCGTTCTTAAACTTAAGAAGACTAGGTTAATCAAACGCAGTCTTGATGATGTTGTAAAGAGAGGCAAAGGACTGCAAAAATTATGATTTTTTTAGAGTCACACAGAAATAAACATATGATTGTAAATATGTTTGTAAATATCTTCTAGATGTCCAAGGATTCCTGTTCCTGACAATCTGGGAAAACATAAAAAAACATCATTTGCAATGAGTGGTATTCATTCTAACTCAGCATTCCCAAACTTTTATTTATTTTTTTCATTTTTGTGCTTCTGGGGATTAAACCCAGGGGCATTCTACCTCCATGCTATACACTCAGCTTTATTTTATCTTTAATTTTGACACAGGTTTTCACTAAGCTGCTAAGAGCCTCCTTAAGTTGCTGAGGCTAGTTTCAAACCTGTGGTCCCCCTGTCTCAGTCTCCCAACTACTGGGATTACATGTGTGTGCTGCCATACCTGGTTCCTATTTTTTTTTTTTTTTCATGATTGCTCCTGAGGAAAATTTTTTAGGATTTTAATTTAGTCAAATCTCTAAGAAACTTTGTTATCATAGATATATTGTACATCTGCATATATAGTATACACGCATCTGTGATTTATATGTCAAATGAATACAAACTTTTCACCCCCAAAAGCCAGTTTTTGCCTGCATGGTACTAATATGTCC
>PVLC010013903.1:0-27781 GCA_004027655.1 Graphiurus murinus
GACACACAGACCAATGGAGCAGAATAGAAGATCCAGAAACAGACCCACGTGCTTACAGTCAACTGATTTTTGACAAAGGAGCCAAAAACATACACTGGAAAAAAGATAGCCTCTTTAACAAATGGTGTTGGCAAAACTGGTTAACCATATGCAGGAAAATGGAAATAAACCCCACTTTCTCACCCTGCACAAGAGTCAACTGAAGGTGGATCAAAGACCTGGAAGTCAAGCCAGAGACCTTGCAGCTACTTGAAGAGGGCATAGGCCCAACACTTCAACACACAGGCACAGGTCAAAACTTTCTCAACAAGACCTCAAAAGCACAAGCAACACAAAGGAAGATCAATACATGGGATTTCATTAAACTAAATAGCTTCTGTGAAGCAAAGGAAACTATCAAGAACCTCAACAAAGAGCCCACAGAGTGGGAGAAAATTTTTTGCCAGCTACTCTTCTGATAGAGGACTAATATCTAGGATATACAGAGAACTCAAGAAACTCACAGCTAAGAAAACAAATAACACAATCAAAAAATGGGAAAAGGACCTATATAGACACTTCACAGAAGAAGAAATACAAATGGCCAATAAATGTATGAGGAAATGTTCAACATCATTAGCAATCAGAGAGATGCAAATCAAAACTACCTAACTCCAATCAGAATGGCAACCATCAAGAACACAAACAAGAACAAATGCTAGCGAGGGTGTGGAGAAGTGGGAACCCTAATACACTGTTGGTGGGATTGAAAATTAGTGCAACCTCTTTGGAAAACAGTATGGAGGATCCTCAGACGAATGGGAATGATCCTACCATATGATCCAGCAATACCACTTCTGGATATCTACCCAAAAGAATGGAAACCAAACTATCAGACCAACACATGTGTATCTATGTTTATAGCTGTACAGTTTACAACTGCCAAACTATGGAACCAGCCAAGATGTCCATCAACAGATGAATGGATTACAAAACTATGGGATATGTACACAATGGAATTTTACTCAGCCATAAAGAAGAACAAAATCATGTTATTTGCAAGGAAATTGATGGAATTGGAAGACATTATGTTAAGTGAGATTAGTCAGTCACAAAAAGTTAAAAATCAAATGCTCTCCCTAATATGTGGAAGCTAGGGAGAAAAAGGGACATAAGAGGGACTCCAGATGAAGGAGAATTCTTAGGTGAACAAAGAATTTGACTTAATGGAAAGTGATGGGGTGGGGGACACCCTAATGAACATGATGTATCTTCATGAACACATCTAAGTCAATCACTAAACTGACCTTGAGAAGGAGGGAGGAGGAGGGAGTGGGGCAGGAATTAGGGAAGGATTAAATGAGAAATGTGGGCATGGATGTCCTTACCTATACAACTTGTACCTCACAAAGATGTGTGATTACAATGCAGCAAATAAGGGAAAGATGAAAAAAAAAAGGATTTTTCAAATTTACACCAGGAGATTTTTGATCTACGTAATGCAGAGCCCATTTCTATTAATGTGGCAGAAACAGCTAAGACATTTGTAAATCGGCTCCAATCCTTGGTGCCTATCTGGCCCTCGTTTACCTCCTGGCTGGGAGGAGTTATCAGTTTAGCAGCAATAGTCATTCTAGGCTTATGCATTCTACCACTCGTTGTACGCCTTGTGATTAATGCCTATGTTAGTATACGAGCAGATTTACATGGAATAAAAATGCAAGCACTGTCTCGCACAAGGCCTGGTAGTCAATGACGGGTTCGATTTTCTCAGGGCAATATCAACCTAAGACAGGGCTCATTGAATGACTCATCGAGACCCCATGACGGGTAAGATTAAGCACCTTGTAGGAAACGACCTAAGACAGGCACAGTCCTTCGTGCATTTTAAAATAAAAACGGGGGAGTTGCCCTCTCCTCCCTGGCAGTTGCTATCTGCATATATGAGTAACTATACTGACTCTTCTGCTATGGCTACATTGGCGTCTCAAAGTCTGGAGATTGCACCTAGGATGCGTAGATGAGAGACCCTCCCACTTTTTAGAAAGTAAATATATGACCCTAAAGGATTATGGTTTTATGACTCTAGAAAGTCTGCTTGACCAGGCTGTTAAGAATGTGGGCTATAAGTGGAAAACAAAGAAGTGGTGCTATTTGTGTTCTGACAATGAGATATGTCACAAATGTCTATGTAACCCTGTTGTACTCAAGAAATGTATAAAAATCCATGCTGAAAAAAATAATAATAAATAATAATAAGAAAAGGAAAAGAAATAAAGAACAGTTGAGACAAGTAGAACATAAAGAGCAAGACAGACTCAAACTTAACCATATTGTTAATCACATCAAATATAAAGGGTCTAAACACCCACAATTAAAAGGCAGAGATTTTCAGAGTGGTGAAAAAAGCAACATTCCCATAAAGTTGTTATATGTATTTTTAGTGCATTGCCTCTGTGACAGACAATCCATCCTCCCAGAAGGTAACTTATTCTGCTTTTCAGAAGCCGTATTAGAAAGCTTTCTTGAGTCAGGCCAAAAATCTACCTTCTGATTCTTTCCAATGATCCTAATTCTCCCCACACAAAACAAATGTATTCCTTTTGTCTGGTGCTGTCTTTCAGAGGCTAATGAAGAAATAATGTATTCAACCATTTCTTTGCATGTGTAAGGTCTTGTCTTAGATACTGTACAAGGTACAGAGTTAGGCTCTTAATCAAATAAAGACTTTTCTAAAAGTTTGTAAATAATTAGAATAAGTATTACAAGCATAAATGTCAAGAGAGAAGTACTGAAAAACTATAATGGGAAGTTCAGAAATGGAAAAACATTAAATTAATCTATGGAAAGAACCAGGGAATCAAAAACAAAGTTTCATGAGGTGCCACAGCTCCTTAATAGCTGGATCTTGAGCAAGGCTCGGTCCGCTGGAGTCCTGCATGGCAGACGATTCCCAAAGAAGAAATGCATGGCATATCCCACTTTGCATTATTATATTCTGGAAATTTTGGGTGCTTTGGGTTTTTCTTTTACATTAATTATAAAGGAAATTTTCTTAGAAACATGTGGCCTGATGGATAGTGATCTCTTAGCTGAAAAAGCAGTGCCTCGAGACAACCCAATTCATTAACCTCTTACAAGCATTAGTCAAGAAACAGGCTTTGTAAGTTTATCTAAATAGTTACTACAAATAGTCTTTTGGCCACTCTCACCTTGTCTTCCTAGAATTTTACAGGATACATTAACCCTCTAGCTACGTGAGATAAGACAAGAACACTGCTTAAAGGGGCTAAACAAATTGTAAAGATTTAAACTAATGGAAAAGAATTTTTATATACGTGTTGTATTTTTAAGAATTTTTACGTACTAAAAGAATGTTTATATACATGTTGTAACCTTGACTGATTAAGGATGACCTTTGGAGGAACAGGTCTGTAAAAATTCCTGTTCTATATGCCTCATTGCAAAAAAAAAAAAAAAAAAAAAAAACCAGTATAAAACAGCTACTAACAAATAATAAAACAGATATGCTTCTTCACTGCATTTGGTGTGAGCGTATTCTTGAGACCTCGTCTCAATCCACACTTGTCAAAGGACCCTCGACCCCACTGTCTCGAGGGCTGGATCCCAGCAATGAGGTAAATAACACTTGGGAGACACCTCAAAGACAGGCATTTCCACTGAAGAAAGGGCACTCAAATAGAGTGTAGTGGTTACAACCTTGGACTCTGAAAATACACAGCCTGGGTTTGAATACTAACTTTGCCACTATCTAGCATGGTTACTTCAGACAATAGCTTAAACTCTCCATCCTTTTATTTTTTAATAAATTAAAAACATGGGAATTAAAAGCATTTATTAATGAACAGTACTTAGAAAAGTATCTAACACTTAGCACTGTTTAAGTATTTGCTATTATTATTAGTAGTGGTAGTAGTGGTGATACTGGAGGTGGAATTCAGGGGCACTCTACCTCCAAGCAGTATACACCCCACACCACTTATTTTATTCTTTTATTTGGAAACAGGGTCTCACTAAGTTGCAGATGGACTCACTAAATTGCTGAGGCTGGCTGCGAACCTGCAAGCCACCTGTCTCAGCCTCCCAAGTACTGGGATTAGAAGCACGTGCCACCACACCCAGCTGCTATTATTATTGAGAAAATAACAAATGTAGAGTTTGTTGAAGCGAGAAGGAATTAAACCTGTTTGGTAAAAGCAAATAGTCCTGTTTAATTTATGCATGTTGCTTCTTTCTGCATCTCCTTCTCTGAAACCCAACTAGATTTAAATAGAAACAAAGTACTTGGTGGATAGTATATATTCAGTAAATCTTCACCCCTGCCATCCCCCTTTCCTTTTTTCCTCTCTTCAAAGCTCTGGTTTGTGCTTCTCCTAAGGCATTTATATTATGCCTTGTATTATAATTACTTGTGTTATTACACTGCCTCTTGTATGAATGGTTATCTTGTATATCCTAACCGTAGTCTCCAACCCTTCTGTGCAAGAGAAGCTCTTAGAGAGCTTTAATCACATGTAAAGTGTTGTTAGCAACCCAGACCTAAGATTCAGAATTTCTAAGGGTAGGGTAGTAAAATATTTTGTTAAAAGTTCCAGGAGATTCTTAATCAGTCCATCAGTAGACTCCATATTTGACTCAGTGTGTTTCTGGCACCTAATGATAAGGTGGGTACACAACAAGCAATTGTTGAACTTACATGGACTGAACAGTGGATGACCAGGACCTAAAACTAGGTTGAAGCCATACTGGAAAGGCTCTCCATGCCAGGCCAATTGATACAAAAGGCACAACTGAAAAGCAACAATCCTTTTGAGGAACTTTACCTCAAAAGCCCTTTACTTCCATGACCTTTGAGCAGACTGCACACACTAAAAAGCAGAAACAGCTAAGGATAAGCTAAAGCCAAGATATATTTACTTATTTTATATAAGTATTCAGTTAGTGCTGAGCAATACACATAAAAGCATTATAAAACTAAAATAAAATATGATAATATCATTTGGACACTAATTTGGTTTTTTTGTCATATGACCATGGCAAAATAAACAAACCCCCAAATCCCAAGTTTAGTGTGATTTTCCAACTCAAAAATTTAAAAGGAATTTGTGTTTTTAAACTAAAGATGAGCAAAAGAATATTCAATTCAAATGTTTACGCCTATATTTTTCTTCTAGTAGAAGTATTTGTAAGGCAGCTAGGAATCTTTCACCCAGATCTGAACAAGTTAAATTTTAAAAAGTATCACAGGGCTTTAATTTCAAAGCTAATTCTCTAATACTGAATTCCCACCAAAGTAGCACTATCTTATCCTTAAGTCAGCACCACTGGCAGAAGAGAACCCTCTCCGCCCTGTACTACCATGTGTTTTGGAAGCACTTACTTGACCACTTTCTGATTCTCTTGGAATCCTACTGCAGTTTGTTATCCAAGTAACCAGGGCAAAATACTTAAACTACTCAGAGCTGTCATTCTGATATATTTTCCAGGAGTCTGAATTTCTTCTTGGGCCACATTACTGCTAATGACCATGTGTCAGATTTACTTGAAATATATCCAATCCCACAATATGCATCAAATAAACATTTATTCTTCAATAATTCCTTACCCCTATTTAGACTACCACTGGAGTCATCAAATTTTTAAATTCCTCTCTCAAAATGCTACATCATCACTAAACTTTATTTCTCAAAGATTAATGATAGGAGGAAAGATTTACCAACAGTACAGATGCAAATGCTGGAAAGAAATATGAAAGGAAACTGCAGAAGATGCATGCTTCCCTTTCCAGTATTTTAAAACTGGATGAATTCTATCTTTCTGGGGTGTTTTAGGTATGTTTCCTAGTACACAGGGGAAGGAAATTAATGACCTGACAATATCAACAAAATTGTTAACACTTTGTGAGGAAATCCAATGTAGACAAGATTGAAGAAAAAGAAACACTCTCACAGACTTGTACATTGTAGATTGTACATTGGTACAATCATTTTTTAAAGAAAATTTGGCAATCTCTACTGATTCTAATATACATACTACCTTTGACACAATGAGCCCTCTTGGAATTTATCCTATGGGTATACTTCTTTTTTTTTTTTTTTTTTTTTTTGCGGTACTGGGGATTGAACTCAGGGGCATTCTACCTCCGAGCTGTACCCCCAGCCCTATTTTTTATTCTTTATTTTGAAACCGAGTCTCACTAAGTTGCGGAGTGCCTCACTAGGTAGCTGAGGCTGGCCGCGAACCCGGATCCTCCGGTCTCAGCCTCCCAAATGCTGGGATTACAAGCGTGCGCCACCACACCCGGCTATGGGTATACTTCTAAAAATATAGAAAGATACAAGGATTGTTTATTGCAGAAACTGGACACAACGTGTGTTATGAATAGGTAAATTCCTTAAAGATAGGAATACTATGAAGGCATTAAAAAGAATAAATATTCTCTATAAGTGATAATACAGTTTTAAAGATATAAGTAAAAAAGCCATCTAGAGCCGGGCATGGTGGCGGACGCTTGTAATCCCAGCATTCGGGAGGCTGAGACCAGAGGATCCGGGTTCAGGGCCAGCCTCAGCTACCTAGTGAGGCACTCCGCAACTTAGTGAGACTCGGTTTCAAAATAAAGAATAAAAAATAGGGCTGGGGGTACAGCTTGGAGGTAGAACACCCCTGAGTTCAATCCCCAGTACCACACACACACACAAAAAAAGCCATCTAGAATGTGATAAATATTCACATATATACAGAAAGATTATATAAACACATACATATATTTATTGGTTTAAGTGCAACAATTTTTGGGAAAAAAAGAAATATTAATAGGGATTGACTCTGAGAAATAAAACTAAAGGTAAAGAGCAAGAAAAAGACTGTTGAGTGTTAAAAACTTGTCATCAGCTGGGTGTGGTGGTACACGCTTGTAATCCCAGTACTTAGGAGGCTGAGACAGGAAGATCACAGACTCGTAGTCAGTCTTAGTAACTTACTGAGGCTCTCAGCAACTCAGTAAGACCCTGTTTGGAAATTAAAAAAATAAAGCCGGGCGTGGTGGCGCACTATTGTAATCCCAGCATTCGGGAGGCTGAGACTGGAGGATCCGGGTTCCTGGCCAGCCTCAGCTACCTAGTGAGGCACTCCACAACTTAGTGAGACCCAGTTTCAAAATAAAGAATAAAAAATAGGGCTGGGGGCATAGCTCGGAGGTAGAATGCCCCTGAGTTCAATCCCTAGTACCGCAAAAAAAAAATAAATAAATAATAATAATAATAAGAGCTGGGCATGGTGGTGCACACTTATAATCCCAGCATTTGGGAGGCTGAGACCGAGGGATACAGGTTCTCGGCCAGCCTCAGCTACCTAGTGAGGCACTCCACACTTAGTGAGACCTGGTTTCAAAATAAAGACTAAAAAACAGGGCTGGGGGTATAGCTCGAAGGTAGAAAACCCCTGAGTTCAATCCCCAGTACCGCAAAAAAAATAATAATAATAATAAGTCTTGGCGTGTAACCCGGAGGTAGAAAGCCCCTGGGTTCCACTGGGGGTTTAGCTAGAGGTAAACAACCTTTGGGTTCAATCCTCAGTACAAACAAAACTTGTCATAAGCAATAATATTAAAAAGCATATAATAGCCCTTTTGGAGAACTATTTGGCAGTTTTTTATAAAGTTAAACCTATATAGGTTCTATGACCTACCAATTCCATTCCAAGTTATTAACGCAAGATAAATGAAAACTTGCATAACAATAGGCATAATAGCTTTATTCATAAGTATCCTAATAGGAAACTTCAAATATTTATCAACAGGAGAATGAATAAACAAACTGGTGTATTTCAACAGTGAAATATTACTTACAAAGAAAAAAGAACAAAGTATCAATACTTTGTTTGAACCTTACATCTTGCTGAGTGAAAGGAGCCAGACACCAGAGTACATATGCACACTGTAAAATTTCATATATATGAAGTTCTAAGGTCAGCAAAAAGAATCTACAGTGACAGAAGCCAAAAAGCCTAAGCCTGTTGGTAGTGCAGAATGGGCGAGAAGAATTTGAAGGGAAGCCAGGGTATAGACTGGAATAGACAGGATGGAATTTTCTGAGATGATGGAAAAGCTCTGTATCTTGTTGTGGTTGGTGGTTCCATGGATATATACAATTTTCAAGACAAATTATCTATTTAAAGTGTACCATTCAATGGTTTTTAGTATGTTCACAAATACGAGCCAGGCACAGTGGCACACACCTATAATCCCAGTACTTGAGAGACTGAGACAGGAGGATCACAGATTTGGGGACAGCATCAGCAACTTAGTGAGACTCTTGGCACCTTAGTGAGATCCAGTTTCAAAACAAAAAATAACCTCCTGCATACCCAGCTACCAGATGTGGAGTAAGCAACTCCCACACTCCACACCCTAATCAGGCAGCATATCCCCACACGATCGACAGTGGCCAGAACACCTGGAACAACCAGCTTAAGCCTGGGGCGAGGACACCCCAGCTCATCTCTCCCTCCAGAGCCAGAACAGCACTGAACTACCACAATGGAATGACTAGAAATCAACTCTAAGAAGACCTAGAGTAACCATGTAAACACATGGAGACTGTACACCACCCTACTGAACGAGGAATGGGTCATAGAAGAATAAGGAGAGAAATTTAAAAATTTCTAGAAACTAACAAAAACAGAGACACAATATCAAAACCTCTGGGACACCCTGAAGGCAGTACTAAGAGGAAAATTTATAACACTGAGTGCCCACATAAGAACAGAAACTCACCAAATAAATAACCTAATGACACAGCTCAAAGCCCTTGAAAAACAAGAACAGTCTAACCCCAAAGCCAGTAGAAGACAGGAAATTATTAAAATCAGAGCAGAAATTAATGAAGTAGAGAATAAAAAAAATACAGAAAATCAACAAAACCAAAAGCTGGTTTCTTGAAAAAATAAACAAGCCGGGTATGGTGGCACATGCTTGTAATCCCAGTACTTGGAAGGCTGAGACTGGAGGATCTGGGTTCACAGTTAGCCTCGGCTACCTAGTGAGGCCCTCTCTGCAACTTAGTGAGATCCTGTTTCAAAATAAAGAATAAAAAATAGGGCTGGGGGTGTAGCTTAGATGTAGAATGCTCCTGGGTTCAACCCCCAGTACCACCAAAAAATAAATAAATAATAATAAACTCAATCAGATTCTCCCCATTTCTAGATTTGTTATTTGTTTATTTAGTGAATTTTTCAAACAAATTCTGTAAAGTGTATATTCTTTGTCACATATGCCCACTGAATTTTGTTCCTGGTTAACTTAGTGAACAGTTACTGGACTGGACAGTGATTTCCTCAAATGCCTAGAACTAAGTCTCCCAGTCTTTTCTAGGGCTCCGTGTCTGTGTGTGTTGAGATACTAGACCATGCAATTTACTACTTCCCCTTAGTCTTTACCCCTTGCTTGCGCAGAGCCCAAGGTGAGGGTTTAAGAGCTTCCCAGGTCTTTCCTGAGCATGCATAGAACTGTATATATGCACTTGGCCTTCTATAGTCCCAGGATCTTTTCCTTTAGGGTTACTTTGTTGTTTGCCCCAGTTGACATTGTACTGGCTGTGCTATTAAACAGTCATTGCTGCTTTTTTGTTGTTGTTTGTTTGTTTGTGCGTTTGTTTAAACAAATACTTGTGGGGAAATACCCTTTGTGCTCAGTTTGTTTCCAGTCAGGTTAAATAAAGACAAACTTTTCAAGTGGAGTTCACCAGGAAACTGCCAGACAGGACAAATAATGACAATTCTCTAAGGATGCAGCTTTGGCCTTCAGTGCTGGGCAGGCTGCTTATTTTCTACTGTGATTGCAGACTGTTAGTGTTCAAGGCTACCATGGAGCTGGGGAGAAAAAGGGGTGGCAAGAGAAGTGAAAACGCCATGGAGCTCATTGTTCTTACAGAGTCAGCTCTTTGTTGTTGCTGCTTAGAATAAATAGTTCACAGATGTGGAATTACATCTTTGGTTAATTTCCAAAGTTATGAATAAAGTTGATCTTGATAATTAGTGCCAGAGTGGTTGGCACTTTCATAAAGAAGAGGATTTTTCCAATATTGTCATTTTGCCACTCCCAGTTACAACATTCTCATTCCCCTCATTTTTTAAATTTCTTTTAAATATACTGGATTTATAGAAGCAAATATGACATACAGACAGGTTAATGCTAGTTGAAAGCAGACTGTGGTAGGTTTAAGATGGATGCTGTGAGCCAGGTGTGGTGGCGTATGCAAGTCTCGTTAAATTGCTGAGACTGGCTTTAAACCTGTGATCCTCCTTTTCAGCCTCCCAAGTACTAGGATTACAAGCATGCACCACTATGCCAGGCACAATCACTGTTTTCTAAAGAAGTAATTCAATGGAAGAGATAAAATACTTCAAAAATACCCATTATTTTTTTTTT
The DNA here is from genome assembly GCA_004027655.1 of Graphiurus murinus. NCBI lineage: Eukaryota > Metazoa > Chordata > Mammalia > Rodentia > Gliridae > Graphiurus > Graphiurus murinus. The sequence continues at coordinate 10,430 of PVLC010013903.1, forward strand.
TTTTTTACATTACTGGGAATTCTACCTCTGAGCTACCCCCAGCCCTATTTTTTATTCTTTATTTTGAAACAGGGTCTCACTAAGTTGTGGAGGGCCTCACTAATAGCTGAGGCTGGCCACGAACCTGTGATCCTCCTGTCTCAGCCTCCCAAGTACAAAGATTACAAGCTACCACACCTGGCTCTATTCATTTTTTAAATGGCATGAAAAAGAAAAGAATCAAAGAGGAGATGAAACAAAAGAAAACTAATAGCAAGGTGGCACCACACTTTGAAATTCTCTGAGTGCCTGTCTCCCTGTTTCTCTTTCTCATCTATTTTTTCTTATAAGTTATGACTTACTAAATTTGAATGATGAACAGAAGTAAATCAAGATTATTTTTGGTGGTGAGGGGTACTGGGGATTGAACCCAGAGACATTCTATCTCCAAGCTACACCCTGAGCCCAATTTTATATCTTACTTGGAGACAGGGTCTCACTAGATTGCTGAGAGCCTTGCTAAGTTACCAAGGCTGACTTTGAACCTGTGGTCCTCCTGTCTCAGTCTTCCAAGTACTGGGATTACAAGTGTGCGCCACCATGCCCGGCTTAGTATCTTATTAATTCTAACTTCTCTATTTTGAAATATGAGAATTTATAAAATTTTAATAACCAATGAATATAAGAAGACAATATGGAAAAAACATAAGACTTACCTATCTTCACAAAAATAATCCACAGAATTTTTATGCCAAATGTTATCTTAGAAACTGTATTACATAAGTTTGTCATTTTACAATTAAGGAACTAGGAGTCAAAGTGATTAATTGCTAACTGATAAAAATAGCCACATGGCCAGTCAGCAGCAGAGACATAGTAAAATTCCTATTTCATAACTTCTAGTCCCATTGTCGCAAGAGAAAATAATTTCCATGCAACACAATCATGTATATAACAACATACAAATAATGTGTTCATTTGAAATGATTCTTATCTAACAGGTCTAGCAAGAAATATCCTAAGTTCTATATCTATCTGAAAACAATCCAACTTTTAAAAATTTATTGTTGAATTTAGAGTGTCAATTAATTCAAATTCTCACCAATTAATCAAGATAAAAGAAACACACTGAGGTTAAAGGAAATTTTTTTTTTAAGTATGGTTAAACAATCATTAAGCTTTAGCTATCAAGCTCAGAAAACACAAACTTATATTCAAATCAAGGAACAATCACACTTGCAACAAAAACGATGAAATCTGTGTGCAGTAGTACCTGTAGCTCCCAGTGGGTGTCCTTTTGAAATCAATCCACCACTAGGATTTATGACCCACTTTCCTCCATAAGTATTATCTCCTCTCTCGACCAGCATTCTACCTTGTCCTACAGAAGGAAAAACAATATTCAGAAATGTTAAAAGTAACATTGGAACAAATAGCACATTTTTTAAAAAATTCTGTATAGCCAAGAATTTCTTAGAGCAAACATGTTTTAACAACTTAATAATTTGATACAAGAACTTCTAAAGTTTAAGTAATAAATAATTCCAGAACACATTCTGCATGAAACAAAGCTCCTATTAGTTCCTAAGAGCTCTCTGGCTTCCAAAATTGCTCCAAATAAAACAAAGATTCAGAGAACTAGAAGAAAAGAACAGAAATGTATACAATACTATGTAATACTATAATTAAAATAATTATAGCAGCTTTAAACTACATAATTTCCCAAATGTATTTATTTCTCCCCATTGCAATGTGCTATGTAAATATTTTTAATAAACAGGGAAAAGTTTTTAAAAGAGCACTTTCATGAAATTAAGGGAAATGGCTGAAAACACTGTTGAGTCACAAAAGGTTGAAAAAATTACTTTATATGCTTAATAGCTTCCCATACTTGGGAGGCTGAGACAGGAAGGATCACAGGTTCAAGGACAGTCTCAACAAGTAATGAGACTCTCATCAACATAGAGAGACCCTGTTTCAAAATAAAAATAAAAAATGTAGCTGGGAGTATAGCTCAGAGGTAGAATGTCCCTGGGTTCAATCTCCAGTATTACAAAAAAAAAAATCCTGTAGATTTTCTGGTCACTATTTCAGGTGGTTAAGAAGTAAATAAAAGCCAGGCGTGGTGGTGCACGCTTGTAATCCCAGCATTCGGGAGGCTGAGACCAGAGGATCCGGGCCAGCCTCCAGCCTCAGCTACCTAGTGAGGCACTCCGCAACTTAGTGAGACTCGGTTTCAAAATAAAGAATAAAAAATAGGGCTGGGGGTGTAGCTCGGAGGTAGAATGCCCCTGAGTTCAATCCCCAGTACTGCAAAAAAAAAAAAAAAAAAAAAAAGAAGTAAATAAAAGTGTGTGCACTGTATAAAATATTCTTCCAAGAGATATTTCTGATAAATAATATGAGGTAGGAGTTGCAAATGATGATGGTATAGGTAGTGGTGGTACTGTATGAGGTGGCTAATACCTGCCTTAGAGCACATAATCTGGGCCAGGCCTTGTTCTGTTTTTCATGTATCTATACAATTTAATCCTCAACCCTATGAAGTAGGTACCATTATCTAGATAAGGAAACAGTCAAGGCGAGAACAAGAGATTAAAAAAAAAGGGCAAAGGATCTAAATAGACACTTCACAAAAGAAGAAATACAAATGGCCAATAAATGTATGAGGAAATGTCCAACATCATTAGCAATCAGAGAGAGCAAATCAAAACTACCTTGAGATTTCACATAACTCCAATCAGAATGGCAATCATCAAGAACACAAACAACAGCCGGGCGTGGTGGCGCATGCTTGTAATCTCAGCGTTTGGGAGGCTGAGACCGGAGGATCCGGGTTCACGGCCAGCCACAGCTACCTACAGCTACCTAGTGAGGCATTCCACAACTTTGTGAGACCCTGTTTCACAATAAACAATTAAAAAAAAAATAGGGCTGGGGGTGTAGCTGGGTGTGGTGGCCCACACTTGTAATCTCAGCATTTGGGAGGCTGAGACTGGAGGATCCAGGTTCTTGGCCAGCCTCACTACCTAGTGAGGCATTCCGAAACTTAGTGAGACCCTGTTTCAAAATAAACAATTAAAAAAAAAAATAGGGCTGGGGGTGTAGTTCGGAGGTAGAACACCCTTGAGTTCAATCCCCAGTACCGCAAAAAAAAAAAAAAAAAAAAACACAAACAACAACAAATGCTGGCGAGGGTTTGGAGAAGTGGGAACCCTAATACACTGTTGGTGGGATTGCAAATTAGTGCAACCACTTTGGAAAACAATATGGAGGATCCTCAGACAAACGGGAATGATCCTACCATATGATCCAGCAATACCACTTCTGGGTATCTACCCAAAAGAATGGGAACCAAACTATCAGACCAACGCATGTATATCTATGTTTATAGCTGCACAATTTACAATTGGCAAACTATAGAACCAGCCAAGATGTCCATCAACAGATGGATTACAAAACTATGGGATATGTACACAATGGAATTTTACTCAGCCATAAAGAAGAACAAAATCGTGTTATTTGCATGGAAATGGATGGAACTGGAAAACATTATGTTAAATGAGATTAGTCAGTCACAAAAAGTAAAAAATCGTATGCTCTCCCTAATATGTGGAAGCTAGGGAGAAAATGGGACATAAGAGGGACTCCAGATGAAGAAGGAGAAACCTTAGGTGAGCAAAGAATTTGACTTAATGGAAGGTGATGGGGAGAGGGGGGACACCCTAATGAGCATGATGTACTTTCATGAATACATCAAGGTCAATCACTAAACTGAACATGAGGAGGGAGTGGGTTGGGAATTGGAGAAGTGTTAAATGAGAAATGTGTGCATTTATGTCTTTATCTTTACCAGCTTGCACCTAACCAAGATGTATGATTACAATGCACCAATTAAAAATAAATTAATTAATTAAAAAAAAAAATGAGACAGGGTCTCACTGAGTTGCAGAGGGCCTCACTAAGCAGCTGAGGCTGGCCGAGAACCCGGATCCTCCAGTCTCAGCCTCCCAAATGCTGGGATTACAAGCGTGCATCACCATGCCTGGCTTGCAGTTATCTTTTCAAAGTGAATAAGTTCTCACCTATTTCCCCCAAAGGAGGAGACATACTGTTCTAAAGGTTATTATAAATTATGTTAAGCCGGACATGGTGGGTGGCACATGCCTGTAATCCCAGTACTCTGGAGGTTGAGACAGGAGAATCTTGGTTCGAGGGTAGCCTCAGCAATTTATAGAGGTCCTCAGCAACTTGGCAAGACACAGTTTCAAAATAAAAAGGGCTGGTAGTGTAGCTCAGAGACAGAATGTCCTTGGGTTCAATCTCCAGTATCAAAACACAAAACAAACAAAAGTTATTGTATACATGAGCAAAGAAGGCAGCTTAACTGAAGGGGATGGCGGGGAGGGAAACACCTTAATGCACATGATGTACTTTCACAAACATACCAAAGTCAATCACTAAACTGAATATGAGGAGGGTGGGGGAGGAAATGGGGTGGGAATTAGGGAAGGGTTAAATGAGAGATGTGTGCATGTATGCCTTTACCAGCTTGTATCTCACCAATAAAAAAAGTTATTGTTAAAAAAAAAAAAAAAAAAAAAAGCGCATTTCTCTACTGGTAAACTAAAATGCACTAATCACAGATTTTTTTTTTTTTTTTTTTTTTTTTGCGGTACTGGGGGTTGAACTCAGGGGCATTCTACCTCCAAGATATACCCCCAGCCCTATTTTTTATTCTTTATTTTGAAACCGGGTCTCACTAAGTTGCGGAGTGCCTCACTAGGTAGCTGAGGCTGGCCCCGAACCCGGATTCCCCAGTCTCAGCCTCCCGAATGCTGGGATTACAAGCGTGCGCCACCACGCCCGGCTAATCACAGAATTTAGATGTCTAAAATTTTCTAAGATAGCTTTAAGTCTAGATTATAAATTTTAAGAATTCATTGGATCTAGGGATGTGGCTCAGTGATACAGCGCTTACTTAGTATGCATGAGTTCAATCCCCAGCCTCACATAAAAATAAAACCAAAAACCATTGGTTAAAGCATTCTCTCTCATTTTTGGTATGTTTCTGACTTAGAACCAGTTACAAAGCTCTAGTCAACACAGATATTCTACTATTATTGCTGCTTTCAGAAATGTAAGTACTGCTGGGCGTGGTGGCGCACGCTTGTAATCCCAGCATTTGGGAGGCTGAGACCGGAGGATCCGGGTTCGCGGCCAGCCTCAGCTACCTAGTGAGGCACTCTGCAACTTAGTGAGACCCGGTTTCAAAATAAAGAACAAAAAATAGGGCTGGGGGTATAGCTCGGAGGTAAAATGCCCGAGTTCAATCCCCAGTACCGCAAAAAAAAAAAAAAAAAAAAAAAAAGAAATGTAAGTACTGATGACTACTCTCACCTATCACAGTATTCACAAGAAACCAATTATTATGCCTACTATGTGCCAAAAAGTAATCTGGGAACTTGTGGAAACAACAGTAAATGAAACAGACAAAAACTCCTACTCTCATAGTGTTTAATTTATTATAGGGAGAGAGGTGGGAAAGAGCCAGGCAATATGTAAAATAATAATAAGCAGATAGGCGATATATGCCATGGAAAGAAGGCAGGAAAGGGAGTTTAGGAAGTGCTGGGACAATGTGGATGGGGGTGAGAAGGGGATACTCATCAACACCTGAAGACAGTGAATGAGAAATCACACAGGTATCTAGAACAAAGGCCCTGAGGTAAGAGCAAGTTTACAGCAACTGAAGAAGGAGGCTGATGTAGCTGCAGGAGAGCAGAATCAAGAGAGAAGCAGAGGATCACAGGTTTGAGGCCAGTACATGGTAACTTAGCAAGACCCTGTTTCAAAAGAAAAATGGCTGGGGCATAGCTCAGAGGTTGAATGCCTCTGAGTTCAACCCCCAGTGCCAGAGAGAGAGAAAGAAAGTAGAAGGGGTTAGAGAGACAGGAGCAAAAAGCAAGAGATCATAGTTGGTTTGTGCCTCTAGGTAAGATAAGAAACTATAGAGTTTTATACAGAGGAATGGCACTGACCTGCTATAGGCATCTAACAAGATCACTCTGACTTTGGTTCAGAGAAGAGACTATAAGGAGACAAGATGAGTGCAGGGGACCAGCTCTGAAACTACTGCAATAATCTAAGTAAGAAGTCATGCTGGCGGTGATAAAAAGTCACAAGATGTGGTCAAACTCTAGATTTATTTTGAAGGTAGAGTCCACAGCCAACATGTCTGAGAGCTGGATTCAATGGAGGCTATGAGAGAGAGGGAGAGGGAGAGAGAGAGGGAGAGTGAGAAGGGAGAGGGAGAGGGAGAGGAGAGAAAATGAACTCAAGAATGATTCTATGGTTTCCAGTATGATCAACTGGAAGATGGGGAAGACTGAGGAAGGAGGAGGAAATTTGGGAAGTATCTGGAGTTCATTTCTAGACTTAAGTTTGAGGTGCTTATACAACATCAAAAAATAAAAATTAGAAATAAAAACCTTGAAGCCAGGCGTGGTGGTGCACGCTTGTAATCCCAGCATTTGGGAGGCTGAGAACAGAGGATCCGAGTTTTCGACTATCCTCAGCTACCTAGTGAGGCACTCCGCAACTTAGTGAGACCCTATTTCAAAATAAAGAATAAAAAATAGGGCTGGGGGTATATCTTGGAGGTAGAATGCCCCTGAGTCCAATCCCTAGTACCGCAAAAATAAATAAATAAATAAATACCTTGAAAACTAGAAAGCTATATACTGGAGTCTAGAAAGTAGAGAAACAGTCAGAGCTAGGGATAAACTTGAAAGTCATCATCATATATATTGGGCTCTAGTTCCACTAAAGCAGTGTATGTTTCCTGTAGTACTTCTCTCCCATTGATTAAAACTGAAAACACTGGATAAAGTACTAAAACAACTACCCGAGGACTCTGAAAAGTAAACAAAAGCAGGGGGATTATAGGAAGTGAAAACTGGAGAAGTCACTGCATGGGGTGAGTGCCTGGCGATCTTCTGTCAGGCTTTCTTAACAGCTCTGCCCCAGGGACAGCGCAGTTCTGGGAACAGCATGGCAGCAGGGGCAGGACAGGTAACTCCATCTTTCTAACAAAAGGAAACAGGAAGGGAATCCCTGCAGGCTGGAGAGGAAGGGAAGAAGGCCACAGTGGAAAAAGCCAGAGAAGAGTAGCCCCTAATTCTGTGCACGAACCTGCACACATCTCAGGCCCACTCTTCAGCTAAGTATGCATAGGATGGACCCAAATGACACAGCAAAGGCCGAGAGAGGGCAACAGACTCTAGCCACCACCTGAGACAGCACAGTCAAACTCATCACAACAAAGTAAACTGACTGCTTGCTAAAACAGAAACATCAACATCTTCTAGAGGACTTACACAACATAACATTCACCCTGTCCAGGATACAATCCAAAACTACTCAGTATATGAAGAATCAGAAAAATATAACCAGCTCTCAAGGGGAAAACCCATTAATTGGTGCAAAACCTGAGAAAGCCTAGATTTTAGAGTTCTCAAAGACTTTAAAACAAATATGAAAACTACAAGGTAAAGAAAATCATTCTAAAGCCAGGCATGGTGGCACACACTTGTAATCCCAGTACTTGGGAGGCTGAGACAGAAGGATCCAGGTTTGTGGCCAGCTTCAGCTACTTAGTGAGGCCCTCCGCAACTTAGTGAGACCCTGTTTCAGAATAAAGAATAAAAAAATAGGACTGGAGATGTAGCTTGGAGGTAGAATGCCCCTGGGTTCAATCCTCAGTACCAGAAAAAAAAAAATTCTAGAAATGAATAAAAACATACAAGGTCTCTGCAGAGAAAAAGAAACTAGAGCCACACATTTTGGGGGATGCCTGTAATCCCAGTACTTGGGAGGCTAAGACTGGAGGATTGCAGGTTTCAGGACAGCTTCAGCAAGTAGGGAGATTCTCATCAACTTAGTGAGACCCTGTTTCAAAATAAAAATAAAAAAGGCTGGGAGTGTAGCTCAGAGGCAGAATGCCCCTGGGTTCAATCCCCAGCATCACACACAAGGACGAGAAGAGAAGAGAAGAGAAGAGAAGAGAAGAGAAGAGAAGAGAAGAGAAGAGAAGAGAAGAGAAGAGAAGAGGAAGAGAGAGAAGAGAGAAGGAGAGAGAGAGAGAGAGAGAGAAGGGAGGGAGGGAGGGAGGGAGGGAGGGGAAATTTTAGAACTGAAAATACAACATTTAAAATAAAACTCACTTTTGTATTCAAGATGGGGAGGGAGGGGGAAAGCCCACCAAGTGCTGTGTGCATGTATGTCACTGTCACTCTGAACTACATTATGATGCAAGACTACAATGCACCAATAAAAGTATTTTATTTTTGTGTGGTACTGAGGATGGAATCCAGGGGCCTTATACCTCTGAGCTACACTCCTGATTTTTTTTATTCTTTATTTTGAAACAGGGTCTAAGTTACAGAGGGCCTTACAAGTTGTTGAGGCTGGCTGCAAACTTGCAATCCTCCTGTGTAAGCCTCCCAAGTACTGGGATTACAAGTATGCACCACCACACCCAGCTTAAAAGTATTTTTAAAAATAAGATAAAACAAAACTCACTAGACTGATGATTCAAGGGCAGAAAGAGGATAAACAAGTAGTGAGTGAATTTAAAGATATATATATATATATATAAATAGGTATATATGTATATATATACATATATATATATGCTAATCTGAAGAACAGAGAGAAAATAAATTTTAAAATGAGCAGATACACGTGACCCTGGGATCCATCCTCAGAACCACATAATAAATAAAGAAATAAAAATAATTAAGCACCTGGTAAGAAACTACCTAAGACAGGCACAGAACGGGGGAGTTGTGGGAGCCCAGCTGGGCCCTTTCCCCCCTGGCAGTTGCTATCTGCATATATGAGCAATTATACTGACTATTCTGCTATGGCTACATTGGCATCTCGAAGTCTGGAGATTGCTCCTAGGTCGCGTAGTTGAAAGACCCTCCTCCTTCTTAGAAAGTAAATATATGACCCTAAAGGTTTATGGTTTTATGACTCTAGAAAGTTTGCTTGACCAGGCTATGTTAAGAATGTGGGCTATACGTGTAAAACAAAGAAGTGGTGCTATTTGTGTTCTGACAATGATTGATATGTCATAAATGTCTACGTGACCCTGTTGTTCTCAAGAAATGTATAAAAAATCCGTGCTGAAAAATAAAATAAAATAAAGAAATAAAATAAAATGAACAAAGAAAAGAATAGAGATTCGGGGACCTGTGGGATAATGTCAAAAGGGTAATTATGCATCAACTGCAAGTTCGAAGCCAGTCTCGGAAACTTCATGAGACACTGTCTCAATATAAAAAATAAGCTAGGCATGGTGGTGCAAGCATGTAATCCCAGTACTTGGGAGGCTGAGATAGGAGGATTGCAGGTTCATGGCCAGCCTCAACTACACAGTGAGGCCCTCCACAACTTAGTGATACCCTGTTTCAAAATAAAGAATTAAAAATAAGGCTAGGGTTATAGCTCACAGGTAGAATGACCTTGGGTTCAATCCCCAGTTCCATTAAAAATAATAATAAAGAAAGAAAGAGAAAGAGCCGAGCGTGGTGGCGCACACTTGTAATCCCAGCATTTGGGAGGCTGAGACCGGAGGATCCGGGTTCGAGGCCAGCCTCAGCTACCTAGTGAGGCACTCCGCAACTTAGTGAGACTCGGTTTCAAAATAAAGAATAAAAAATAGGGCTGGGGGTATAGCTCGGAGGTAGAATGCCCCTGAGTTCAATCCCCAGTACTGCAAAAAAAAAAAAGAAAGAAAGAAAGAAAGAAAGGGCTGGGCATGGTAGTGCATGCTTGTAATTTCAGCACTTGGGAGGCTGAGACAGAAGGATCTGGGTTCATGGCCAGACTCAGCTACTTAGTCAGGCTCTCTGCAACTTAGTGAGGCCCTGTTTCAAAAATAAAGAATAAAAAATAGGGCAGAGGGTATAGCTCGGAAGTAGAATACCCCTGGGTTCAATCCACAGTACCACAAAAAATAATAATAAAATAATAAATAAATAAAAGACTAGGGAATGTAGTTTAGGGGTAGGGCAACCCTAGAGTCAATCTTCAGGACTGGGGTGGGAAGGGAGGAGATACAGCCAAAAACCCAATAGATAAATTGAAAGGGTATACTAAAAATGTTCAAATAATGCAAAAGAACTCAGGAGCAGGAGAATAAAGGAACAAAAAGCATAAAGGACAAACAGAAAACAGATAATAAGCCAGGCGTGGTGGTGCACACTTAAAATCCCAGTACTTGGGAGGCTGAGACAAGAGGATTGCAGGTTCGAGGACAGCCTCAGAAAATAGTGAGACTCTCATAAACATAGGGAGACCCTGTTTCAAAATAAAAATAAAATAGGGCTGGGGGTATAGCTCAGAGGCAGAATGCCCCTGGGTTCAATCCCCAGTGCCACACACACACAAAAAGAAAATATAATAAAATGGTCAACCTAAAGTCTATTATATAAATAATTACATTACATGCTAATGATCTTAAGATGGCACTGTCCAACAAAAATATAATGCAAATGAAAACACAGATGTACTTTTAAATTTTTTTCAAATTTTGTTCTTCAATGACACTATTAATGAAACAAAGGAAGCCACAGACTAAGAAAATGTTCATAACATGCATTAATCAGAAAAGGACTTGTATCCAGAATATACATGCAGGAACAAAACTCTCACAATAAAGACAAATAACCAACAACCAAAGGGCAAAAATTTGACTTCACAAAACAATATGAATAACCAATAGGCACATGAAAAGATGCTCAATATAATTAGTCACCAGGACTATGCAAATTAAAACTAAAATAAGATACCACTATATATTCTTTAGCATTGCTGAAATTTAAAAACTGGCAATATTAAGTGTTAGCAAGGAAATAAAGCAACTAACAGTCTAATACACTGCTAGAAGAAAAGGAAAATGGTAAACTTTAGAAAAGAAAAAAAAATGGTCAGAACCCATCAACTAGCTTTTTCATTTTCCTAATGTGCAAGTCTTTATTGAAACACAACTAGAAATACTTAGAATTGTATATGTAATACTACATCATTTTAAAATTTAACAGTACATTATAAGTACCCCTGATTTGTATAATATATTTGTACATTTTGCCCTCTCAATGTTGTTCTCAGAAGTTCAGTACCAAAACCACTTACACATCCTTTGCTATGGGGGAGTGTCAACAGGGAGGGAGAGACAACTGATGAATTATTGTGCTTAATGGTTAAAGTGAAGCCATCTTGGTGAATTTTACCCAATTAATCTGCCCTCTCCAAAGACACTACCTTCTGGACAGAGTCCCAGTGCTTCATAAGTAAGGAGTTCATTGACAGAAAAGCAATCATGAAGTTCTATTACATCTATATCACTTGGTCGCAGGCCAGATTTCTCATAGCATTTTCTGGCAGCTTCTTTGCTCATATCATAGCCAACCTAAAACCAAAACCGTATATAAATAAATTAAGAGCAATAAAACTGGGCCTTTTAGAAAAGGATTTTAGGAAAATAAATATGCATAATACTAACAGCTTGGAATACTACAAAATATTTAAATCTCAGTTGACTCTATACTAAGCAAAGTCCTAATAACACCATTACTTGGGAGGCTGAGGCAGGAGCATCACAAGTTCAAGGACAGTCTGGACAACCTAGCAAGACTCTATCTCAAGATAATAATAATATCCAGGAGGAATAATATATATATTAAATTTTATACTATGAAATACAGAAGTTTAAATAAGATATATAAAAAGGACTTGGAAGCCAGCCATGGTGGCACACACCTATAATCCTAGTACTTGGGAGGCTGAAACAGGAGGATTCCAGGTTTAAGGACAGATTTGGCAACATAGAGACTCTCATCAGCCTAACAATGATCAAAAACAAAAAATAAGAAGTGCTGGGGATGTAGCTCAGAGGTACAATACCCATGGGTTCAATTGCCAGTATCACAAAAAAAAAAAAAAAAAAGACTTGGAATTCCTCTGATCGTATTTTGTACTAAGTTATAAAACCTCTATCTAATCACAATATACAACCAGGCATAGTGGCGAATGCCTATAATCTCAGTACTTGGGAGGCTGAGACAGGAGGATCACAGATTCAAGACCAGCTTCAACTATTAGACCCTCCGCAACTTAGTGAGATCTTATTTCAAAATAAAAGAATAAAATAAGGCTGAGGGTGTAGCTCAGAGGTAGAATGTCCCTGGATTCAATTCCCAGTGGATTCAATTCACACACACACACACACACACACAAAAACCCACAATATATAATAATGTATAGTTGTGGTAAATAAGTCGAAGAGATTTGTCAACACATCATTATAAGTCAGATACAGTGAAAAATATGGGAAATTTCTATGAAAATATACAATCTTCTTTTAGAAGATCATACAAGATTCAAACCACTTTTCCAAAGTTCAAAGTTCATGCTCTGAACCCTTCTTTGGTCTGTGAACCTCTCTTGGGGCTCATACAATAAATGAATAGGCAAACTCAAATTTTTTCAAGAAATAGAATTATAATATTTTTTTAAAGTCTGATGTGATCTTGGGCAAGTTATAAGGACATTTTCAAATTCACAGCATTGTTGTAAAATCATTTTACAAACTGTAATTTTTTTTCTTGGTACTTGGGACTAAACCAGGGGCATGATATCTCCAAGCTATACTCCCAGACTTTCTAATTTTTTATTTCAAAACAGGGTCTCACTAAATTGCTAACGCTGGACTTGAACATATGACCTTCCTGTCTCAGTTTCCCAAGTACTGGGATTAGAGACGTGTGACACCACTACACCTGCCACAAATTGAATTTGCCGCGCAATTTTTTTTTTTTTTGTTTTGTTTTGTTTTGTTTTTTTGCGGTACTGGGGATTGAACTCAGGGGCATTCTACCTCCAAGCTATATCCCCAGCCCTATTTTTTTATTCTTTATTTTGAAACCGGGTCTCACTAAGTTGCGGAGGGCCTCACTAGGTAGCTGAGGCTGGCCGCGAACCCGGATCCTCTGGTCTCAGCCTCCGGAATGCTGGGATTACAAGTGTGCGCCACCACACCCGGCCTTGCCGAGCAATTTTTTTCTGTGGGGTTGGAGGGAGTAGAAAATATTCAACTAACTCTAAATCTGAATTTTGGTCTCCTTTTACTTCATCTGTATGGTACAAAATCTTTAATAAGAGTGTGTGTGTGTGTGTGTGTGTGTGTGTGTGTGTGTGTGTGTGTGTGTGTGTTACTAGAGATTGAACCCAGGGACATCCTACCTTCAAGATATACCCCCCACCCAACCCTTTATTTTATTTTATTTATTTATTTTTTTTTGTGGTACTAGGGATTGAACTCAGGGGAATTCTACCTCCGAGCTATACCTCCAGCTCTATGTTTTATTCTTTATTTTGAAACAGGGTCTCACTAAGTTGTGGAGTGCCTCACTAGGTAGCTGAGGCTGGCCGCGAACCCAGATCTTCCGGTCTCAGCCTCCCAAATGCTGGGATTACAAGCGTGCGCCACCGTGCCCGGCTCCTATTTTTTTTTTAATTATTATTTTTGTTTTGAAACAGGATCTCAAAACAACAGCTAGTTTGCTGAGAGTCTCTCTAAATTGCTGAGGCTGGTCTTGAACCTACAAACCTCCTGTCTCAGTCTCCCAAATACAGGTATTATAGGCATGCCCCACCAAGTGGAGTGTAACAGATTCTTAAGAATAGGTTATAAGTCAGACATGGTGGGGCCTCAGCTACTTAGTGAGGCCCTCCATAACTTAGTGAGACCCTGTTTCAAAAAATAGGACTAGGGGTGTAGCTCAGAGGTAGAATGCCCCTGGGTTCAATCCCCAGTACCACCACCAAAAAAAAAAAAAAGAATAGGTTATAATATTAAATTTTTTAGACAAAAAAAAAACCCAACCAGCTCTTTCTCTCTTTCTAATTTTATTTATTTATTTATTTATTTATTTATTTATTTATTTATTTATTCATTTATTTTTGCGGTACTGGGGATTAAACTCAGGGGCATTCTATCTCCGAGCTATACCCCCAGCCCTATTTTTTTTTTTATTCTTTATTTTGAAACCGGGTCTCACTAAGTTGCGGAGTGCCTCACTAGGTAGCTGAGGCTGGCCGCGAACCCGGATCCTCTGGTCTCAGCCTCCCGAATGCTGGGATTACAAGCGTGTGCCACCACGCCCGGCTTTCTAATTTTATTTTAAGATAGGATCTCACTAAGTTACCCAGGCTGGCAATTTTCCTCTGCCTTCTAGACCACTTTTTGTAGATAAATAACTTCTAGAGATTTTGACAATAGAATGTCATCTTGAAATTTTAAATAGGAATTCCTCAATTTGATTAATAAAAAAGAATCTCTGCTGGGTGTGGTGCAGCAGGCCTGTAATCCCTATACTTGGGAGGCTGAGACAGGAGGATCACAGGTTCGAGTACAGACTCACCAACTAGTGAGACTCTCATCAACCTAGTAAGACCCTGTTTCTAAATAAGAAATAAAATCAGGCAGGGAGTGTAGCTCAAAAGTAGAATGTCAAGCCAGGCATGGTGGCGCACGCTTGTAATCCCAGCATTTGGGAGGCTGAGACCGGAGGATCCGGGTTCGCAGCCAGCCTCAGCTACCTAGTGAGGCACTCCGCAACTCAGTGAGACACGGTTTCAAAATAAATAATAAAAAAATATGGCTGGGGGTATAGCTCGGAGGTAGAATTCCCCTGAGTTCAATCCCCAGTACCACAAAAAAAAAAAAAAAAGTAGAATGCCTCTGGGTTCAATCCCCAGTACCACAAAAAAATAAAATAAAATTATAATTAAAATTAAATAAAAAATAATCTCAGACATTACCATTTTAATAACGCTATTTTCTTCAAATGTGCTTGGCAAATCAGTCATCATCTCTTGTGCCAAAATTTCCACAGCTTTCGACTGCAGGCCATACTTCTTTACAAATTCTTCACTAGCCAAAATTGCTGCTGCAGCACCATCTGAAGTGGGACTAAGAGGAGGTAAAAATAATTATTTAGCTGCGTGGTGGGGCACACTTGTAATCTCAGAACTTGAAAGGCTGAGACAGGAGGATTGCAGGTTCGAGGCCAGCCTCAGCTACTTAGTGAGGCCCTACGCAACTCAGTGAGACCTTGTTTCAAAATAAAGAATTAAAAAGATCGAGCTGGGGGTGTAGCTCAGAGGTAGAATGACCCTGGGTTCAATATCTGGTATCACAAGAAAAGAAAAAAAATTATACCCAGCACCACCTCAATCCTAAGATTTCAGACTAGGAAATAAGAGAAAGCTGAGTATACTTGCTGGCCAGTCTACTGTCTTCTTGGTAAAAACTATAGTTAAAATAGAACTGAACTTCTAATAAGACCTTAAGTGTTATCAATCACTGTTTGGTTTCTAGAGTCTCTCCCAAAAGTTTTTCTTTGCAGAGAATCTGGAATTTACCTCTGCATATGCCTAAGTCAAGTTCTGGTGACTTTCTGAAAAGTGAGTCTAAAATAATATTTCCTATCCTAGTACAATAAGGATTCTACTATAAGTTGCTCTGACTTACTACATCTCAAATAGCTCAGGCCTGAAATCCTTTTAGAAACTAGAAATGGACGGAATAGGGGATACCATAAAGTCCATGGTTAAGACTTTTTTTTTTTTTCTTGCAGTACTGGGGATTGAACTCAGGGGCATTCTACCTCCAAGCTATACCCCCAGCCCTATTTTTTATTCCTTATTTTGAAACAGGGTCTCACTAAGTTTCGGAGTGTCTCACTAGGTAGCTGAGGCTGGCCGCAAACCTGGATCCTCCAGTCTCAGCCTCCCAAATGCTGGGATTACAAGTGTGTGTCACCATACCCTGCTTGGTTAAGACTCTTGAGACCTCCTCAAAATATATCTTTCCCTAAGAGCAAGCTCTGAAGCTAGGCTGAAAATACAGGAAGCCTTCTGTGAGTTCAGCAGACTTTCTAAGTGGGCAGACCCTCAGGTTGCAACAGATAAAAGCTGACCTCACCTGCAGCTTAGCCAGTATCTCCCGGGAACAACCAGGTATATGATAGGACACAGGCAGGAGCTACAAAGTACTCAATCTTCTAAGAGATACTGTCAGGCAATTTGTAAGATGCAACTATTATCATTAGAACTATGATTTTTTTCCTTGTTTTACATTTACTCTGAGCTATTATAACACAGTAAAGTTTCCTATATTAGAAGTCTAAGCTGGGCGTGGTGGCGCACGCTTGTAATCCCAGCATTCGGGAGGCTGAGACCGGAGGATCTGGGTTCTCGGCCAGCCTCAGCTACCTAGTGAGGCATTCCGCAACTTAGTGAGACCTGGTTTCGAAATAAAGAGTAGAAGTCTAGGCTGGCTGGGCGTGGTGGCGCACGCTTGTAATCCCAGCATTTGGGAGGCTGAGACCATAGGATCTGGGTTCTTGGCCAGCCTCAGCTGCTTAGTAAGGCCCTCCCCAACTTAGTGAGACCCGTTTCCAAATAAAGAATAAAAAAAAAAAATAGGGCTGGGGCTGCAGCTCGGAGGTAGAATGCCCCCAGGTTCCATACCCAGTACTGCAAAAAAAATAAAATAAAAAAGAAGTCTAGGCTGGGCATGGTGGCATATGCCTATAATCCTAGAATTTGGGAGGCTGAGACAGGAGGATTGCAGGTTCCAGGCCAGCCTCAGCAACATAGTGAGGCTCTCAGAAACTTAGTGAGACCCTGTTTCCAAATAACAAATAAAATTGGGCTGAGGGATAGCCCAGAGGCAAAAGGCCTGTGGGTTCTACCCCTAGTACCACGAGAGAGAGAGAGAGAGAGAGAGAGAAAGAGAGAGAGAGAGAGAAGAGAGAGAAAGAGAGAGAGAATAAAAAAGAAAAACGAAGTCTATAGCAGGGAAAATAAAACATCCAAGTAAAAATATTTGTACCCACTGGCCTTCTAAACCACATTTTAATGAATAATACAATTAAAGTAACCAAAGTAAGCAGGTGTTATGAGAGGGAGGAGGTAAAAAAATACAATTTTCAAGACAGGAGACAGTTTGTCTCTGGGCAGGAATAGAAAGTAAAGGTACTCTTGTGAAGTAATTCAGAGTAAGGACCACCCAGGTAGGAGTTCTGTAAAAGCTACCCCTGAAATACAGAGCCCAAAGTTTAACCACAGAGGAATGGGCAGGGAGGGAAGCAGTTACATCTATTAAGTGTTGAAATATGTTTTTCTTACCAACATTGTAAGACAGTCAAAAAATCAAAAATCTTCCGAGACGCCAAAACTTCATCTAAACTGTGCTCAACTTGGAACTGGGAATACCTAAATAGAAAATAAGTAGTT
>PVLC010013903.1:27881-40574 GCA_004027655.1 Graphiurus murinus
AAAAAAAAAAAAAAAAAAAAAAAAAAAAAAAAGAAAATAAGTAGTTATAAAATGTAAATTAGCATTTGCAGTTTTTGCTGAAGATATCATGGTTAGAGTGAAAATATGTGAGTATTTTTTTCACAGCCAAAAGACAGACTTTTATCAATGCTTTCAACTTTAAATAAGTAAGTAATTTTAATTGAGTTTTTTAAAAATCCTAATTCCAGCTGGATGTGGTAGCACACGCTTGTAATATTAGTACTTGGGAGGCTGAGACAGGAGGATCACAGGTTCAAAGCTAGCCTCAGAGCCGGGCATGGTGGCACACGCTTGTAATCCCAGCATTTGGAAGGCTAAGACCAGAGGATCCGGGTTCACGGCCAGCCTCAGCTACCTAAGTGAGGCCCTCTGCAACTTAGTGAGACCCTGTTTCAAAATAAAGGATAAAAAAATAGGGCTGGGAGTATAGCTCGGAGGTTGAATGCCCCTGAGTTCAATCTCCAGTACTGCAAAAAAAAAAAAAAAAAGCTTGCCTCAGCAACTTAGTGAGGCTCTCAGAAACTTAGTGAGACCCTGTTTCCAAACAAAATATAAAGTAGGTCTGGGGTTAGAAGGCCCCTGGGTGCCATACCCAGTACCACTATAAATAAATAAATAACACATACATATATACATAAATAAAAATAAAAGGAAAAAGAAAAAAATCCTAATTCTAAGACAAGTGTGGTGGCACACACTTAAAATACCAGTACTTGGGAGGCTGAGACAGCAGAATGACAGGTTTGAGGACAGCCTCAGCAAGTAGTGAGATTCTCATCAACCAAAATAAAAATAAAACAGGGCTGGGGTGTAGCTCAGAGGTGGAATGCCCCTGAGTTCAATCCCCAGTAATACACACACACACACACACACACACACACACACACACAAAATACTGATTCCATAAAAGCAAAATTAAATGATTTGCAAGTCAGTCATCTTTTGTGGTAATGATACAATACAAGTGCATTTAATTAAGGCTAATGGAGCTCTTATATACATGTACAAAATCTATAATAAACTTCTGATTCTTAAAAAACACATTTCCTATGCTGGGCACTATGGCACACCTGAAATCCCAGCTGAGACACAAGTTCAAGGCCACCCTGGGCAACTTAGCAAGACCCTGTCTCTCAAAATAAAAATATTTTAAAAAGGGCTAGGAAGTCAGGCGTGGTGGCACACGCTTGTAATCCCAGTACTTGGGAGGCTGAGACAGGAGGATTGCAGGTTTGTGGCCAACCTAGACTACTTAGTGAGGCCCTCTGCAACTTAGTGAGACCTTGTTTCAAAATAAAGAATAAAAAATTCAGCTGGGTACAGATGTAGCTTGGAGGCAGAATGCCCTTGGGTTCAATCCCCAGGTTGAAAAAAAAGGGGGGGGGGGTTTCAGAGTATTACTCAGTGGCAGAGCATTTGCCTGGCATGGGCAAGGACCTGTTTCAATCCTCAATTGCACAAAAAAGAAAAAACACATTACCCTTCCCATTTTATTTTTATCCCTTTTGACTCCTCTGACAATATCATCAGATGGCTTCAGAAACCATTCTGAAGAAAACAACAGCAGCAAGAGACATCACAAAGGAGTGATCCAATGGCCGGGCGTGGTGGCGCACGCTTGTAATCCCAGCATTTGGGAGGCTGAGACCGGAGCATCCGGGTTCGCAGCCAGCCTCAGCTACCTAGTGAGGCATTCCGCAACTTAGTGAGACTCGGTTTCAAAATAAAGAATAAAAAATAGGGCTGGGGGTATAGCTCGGAGGTAGAACGCCCCTGAGTTCAATCCCTAGTACTGCAAAAAAAAAACAAACAAAGGAGTGATCCTATAGTACTGACACATGTGCATTAAATTCAAATACCAGAAGGTAAATAAGAAGTGAGAGAGAAAGTGAAAGTATTCCTGGGAGAAGCAGCAACACATGCAAAGCTTCTCCTGGTGAAATAGCCCACTGAAGCAAGGGCAGGCAGTTTGGGAGGGAAAGTGGAGGCAAGGTGAAGAAGAAGGGGATAGGAGAAACGAACAGGGATTACACCATGAAGGCCATTTATGGGGCTTACATTTTATACTGAGAACAGTGAGGAACTACCAAAGGATATGAAGCTGGGGTGTGATATGATCACATCTGTATTTTAAGAAGGCTGAGGTATGAAAAAAGGCTAATACAAAGGCTTTACCGAGAGCAAGTAAACCAGTGAAGAGATCAGGGCAAATAATTAAGGCAAATGGGGCCTAACATAGGAAACTGGAAGTGACATATGAAGAGAAAGGATGAATTCAAGAGACAGCAACAGAGCAGAATCCCTAGGACTTCACTCCAGCTGATATGGAACACTGGGGAGAAAGGCAGATTCTAGCATGACTTCCAGCTTTCTATCTTGAATGATAAAGTGTATGTTGATGTCATTCCCCAACACAGAAAACACTGAAGGAAAAACAGGGTTGATGGGAAATGACAAATTCTGAACAGACATGTTGACTTAGAGGCATCTGTGAACATGTTAAAGGAGACAACCAGGAAGGAGTTACAGACATGGTGTGAAGTCTAAAATGGCATGGGTTAGCCGGGCATGGTGGCACACGCTTGTAATCCCAGCATTCGGGAGGCTGAGACCGGAGGATCTGGGTTCGCGGCCAGCCTCAGCTACCTAGTGAGGCACTCCGCAACTTAGTGAGACTCGGTTTCAAAATAAAGAATAAAAAATAGGGCTGGGGGTGTAGCTCAGAGGTAGAATGCCCCTGAGTTCAATCCCCAGTACCGCAAAAAAAAAATAAAATAAAATGGCATGGGTTATCCTTAATCCTTACTACTTATCACAGATTCTCACTATATTATAATTTGTGAGAAACAATTTCTTAATTCAGCCTTACATAGAGATATGTAACAGAGTATCTCTAATGACTGGTCAGCAAACCCAGAATTCTCTCCATCAGTAGTCAAGAAAAACTAATAAAGAAGTTATCACCTCAAATTTCCAAGCCAAACCCAGAAGGCTCTTCTTGGCTGTTTCAATGAGTTTTAAATGACATCCAGAAATAACATGTGCCTATTCAACATATTTGAAAATTTGTAACACGTAACAGAAGATCCATGGGAGCAAGGAACTTCTCTTGTTCACTGTAGTATCATAAGCAGCTAGAGTAATGTTTTGCACATGGAAGGCTACCAAATATGTATTTGTTGAATGAATGAAATTCCTTAAGAAGCCGGGCGTGGTGGCGCACACTTGTAATCCCAGCATTTGGGAGGCTGAGACCAGAAGATCCGGGTTCGCGGCCAGCCTCAGCTACCTAGTGAGGCACTCTGCAACTTAGTGAGACCCTGTTTCAAAATAAAGAATAAAAAATAGGGCTGGGGGTATAGCTCAGAGGTAGAATGCCCCTGAGTTCAATCCCTAGTACCACAAAAAAAAAAAAAAAAAAAAAGAAATTCCTTAAGAAGAATGCTGTAAAAAAGTAGATAAATTATATAATAGGGCAATAACCATTACTTTTGAGAGTTTTCTGGACAAGCTTTTACCAGGCATTCTCTAGCCCTGGTGTACATAAAAAAAAAATAAATAAATAAAAAATAAAGTGTGATACAGTGTGGTGTGTTATAGTAGAGGTATGCAAAATGTACAATGAAGTTCAGGAGAAGAGATAATTATGCCTAGAGAAAGCTCTAAGAGGTGTTAAGAGAAGCAACAAGATTTAGGTTGAAATTTGTTGGATAAGTAGATTTCACAAAACAAGAAACAGATATTTGAGGGAAAGTGGCGAAGAGCCACAGTAAAAAAAAACAAGGAGAAAAACTACTGCACAGCACATTTGGGGGAAGGGACAAATAATTGGATGTAGCTAGAGATTGGGAATATCCAGGAAAGTAATAGGAAATGAGACTAGAGAAGTAGAGTGTTGTCAATAATAAGAGGCTTATTATCACATAAGCAAAAGGAATTCACCAATGCTTTCACAATACCCTTAAATATTCCACAGAATATCCCTTAGATCCAGGGCATGGAATTAGATATTGTTAAATTAGGTATGTCCTAAATTAAAATACCAATTTAAAGTCAGGAGAATGTGGAGACCTAGGATCAGTATGAAGTATTACAAATATGTGGTAATGATCCATTGTGGTATAAAAGATCCCTTGTCATGGTTTGTTTTTTGTTTTGCTTTGTTTGTGGTGCTGGTTACTGAACTCAGGGGCATTCTATCTTTGAGCTATACCCCTAGCCTTATTTTATACTATCCTATTCTATTCTATTTGGAAACAGTGTCAAACCTGCAATCTTCCTGTCTCAGCTTCCCAAGTGCTGGGATTACAGATGTGCACCACCATGGCCAGCTCCCCCGTCATGGTTTTATGCTTACTGAATATGGCAAGATTTAGTAGTTCAGAAACAGTATATTGAATATCTACTATATTCCAGGCTCTGAGCTAAGCATTAAGAACATATAGATAAGAGATGGCTCTTGCAGCCGGGCGTGATGGCGCACGCTTGTAATCCCAGCACTTGGGAGTCTGTGAGGGGAGGATCTGGGTTCGCGGCCAGCCTCAGCTACCTAGTGAGGCACTCCGCAACTTAGTGAGACCCTGTTTCAAAATAAAGAGTAAAAAATAGGGCTGGGGGTATAGCTTGGAGGTAGAATGCCCCTGAGTTCAGTACCGCAAAAAAAAAAAAAGGACTGTGGTTGTAGCTCAGAGGTAGAATTCCCCTGTCTTCCATCCCCAGTAATGCAAAAATAAAATAAAATAGGGCTGAGGTATAGCTCAGAGATAGAATGCCCCTGGGTTCCCTCACCAGCACCACAAAAATGAATAAATAAATAACCAACCATATTGTTCTACCAGAATAAGACTTAATAGCACTACAGTAATTGAAACTTTTCTCAGTTACCAATATGCATTTTGTAAAAATTACATTTTTTGGTGCTGGGAATTGAACCCAGGGCCTTGTATATGCTAAGCACAAGCTCTACCACTGAGCTATACCATTAGTCCCAATTATCTCTCCTTGTTTGTTTTGGTACTGGAGAGTGAACCAAGAGGCATTCTACCTCCAAGCTATGCCCCTAGCCCATTTTAGATTTCATTTTATTTTACTTTTGTAGTACTGGGGACTGAACCAGGGACATTTGACCTCTGAGCTACACCTCCAGCCCTTTTTTTGTTTTGAATCAGGGTCTTGCTAGGTTGCTGAGACTTTTGCTACTTGCCAAGGCTGTCCTCAAACTTGTGATCCTTCTATCTCAGCCTCCCAAATGGTGGGATTAAAGACATGCACCACCATGCCTAGCTATTTTTTGTTTTTGAAACAAGGTCTTGATTGGTTGCTGTGGATCTCACTAAGTTGCTGAAGCTGGTCGTGAACCTATAACCCCCTCCTGCCTCAGCCTTCCAAGTACTGGGATTACAGGCATGCACCACTACACCTGGACCCAATTATACCTTTAATACCAGTCACTCATGTTCGTGTGTGTGTGTGTGTGTGTGTGTGTGTGTGTCTGGTGTGTGCACGCGCATGTGTGTGTGGTACTAAGGATGGAATCCAGGGACATTCTTCCTCTGAGATATAACCCCAGACATATTTTATTCTTTTTTATTTTGAAACAGAGTCTCACTAAGTTGCTGAGGCTGACTGCAAACCAGAGATTCTCCTGTCTCAGTCTCCCAAGTACTGGGATTATAGGCCTGTACCACCGCACCCAGCTTACTCATGTTCTTTTTAAAAGAGTCATTAAGTTTGTTTTTGTTTTGTTTTGTTTAAACTAGGGATTGAACCCAGGGGCATTCAACCTCTGACCTTTTTTTAAATTTTTTTTATTGAGATTAGTTCTCACTAGATTGCTAAGGCTGGCCTCAAATCTGTGGTACTCCTGTCTCAGACTCCCAAGTACTGAGATTATAGGTGTGGGGTACCATGCCTGGCATCATTAAGCTTTAATGGTATTCTAAATATAAACAAGCCAAAAACCAGAAATGAAAGTAGTCAAAAGTTGACTGGGGCACAGCCTTTCATAAGAAAAAAATCCAGTCAATACCTTTGAGATCTTACATTTGCTTTTCAAATATAAAGTTGCATATACACACTAGGATAAACCAGATTTTCATCTCCTCATGTCTCTGAAATACTTACGGGTTATTAACTGAATGTTTATGATTTTTCCATCCAATTTTGGCAAAGTGTTCAGGTTTTGTTCCTGTAAAGGAAGCAAACATCAATTAGTGTGTTAATGTTTTTCTGCTGCTTATTAACAAATACTGGAGTGGTACTCAGTGTTCTGAATATTTCCGTATTTCCCTTGTATACACATCATTATATTAAAGACTTGAAGCTGGGTGTAGTGATGCACACCTGTAATCCCAGTAGTTAGGAGGCTGAGACAAGAGGATCACAGGTTCAAGGACAGACTCAGCAACTTAGCAAGACCCTATTTCAAAATAAAAACTAAACAGGGCTAAGGGTGTAGCCTGGAGATAGAATGCCCCTGGATTCAATCCCCAGTACCCCCCAAAATAAAAAATATTTGAACACTGATCACTCACATACATTTTTATAATTAAATTTGGGTATATTTAATGAATTGAATCAACTAAGAGGCATATGAAACGAAAACAGTTCAAACTGATTTTCTTTTTTTTTTTTTTTTTTTTTTGGCAGTACTGGGGATTGAACCCAGAGGCATTCTACCTCCAAGCTACACCTCTAGCCCTGTTTTTTATTTGTTATTTTGAAACCGGTCTCACTAAGTTGTGGGAGGCTTCACTAAGTAGCTGAGGCTGGCTGCAAACCTGGGATCCTCCTATCTCAGCCTCCCAAGTACTGGGATTACAAGCATGTGCCACTACACCAGGCTCAAACTGGTCTATTTTACTTAGTATGACTAGGGTACAATTTCAAAACCCAGAAAATATAGCCTGGGACTACAGTGGTAAGACAGGAGAGCACTTCCAGCAAGCCCTGAGTCTGCAGACAGCCTGATACCCCTAAGCTGAGTGAACCTAATAAGTCACACCCTCCAGGCCTGGTAACTACCTCATCTTCTTCCCTTATGATAAGGCAGAAGGGTCTTCAGAAGAGTTTAGCCTAACAAGAACTATGTATGCTTTTTAAATTCCTTAACAGAAAATATAAATATATAATAGTGTTGAGAATGTACATTAATGAGGTAAAATTTGCAAGAAAAATTTTTTACTACTTTTAAAAAGACCAAATAGAATGAAATAAACATTGAATTCTCATTTGGAGCTAGAAAGGTCAAAGGGGGAAAAGCCACATTAATTAGAACTAATAACACCATGGACAGCAGCTCCTTTACAGGAGAGTGTTCTCTTTCTGTTTTAGCTATATATTCTCTGCCAAGGAGAAAGCTCTTCAGGCCAGAAATAACAAAATATATACCTGAGCAAAACTTACACCAGTTCTATTAAGAAGAAAGAAGGGCCGGGCGTGGTGGCGCACGCTTGTAATCCCAGCATTCGGGAGGCTGAGACCGGAGGATCCGGGTTCGCGGCCAGCCTCAGCTACATAGTGAGGCACCCCACAACTTAGTGAGACCTGGTTTCAAAATAAAGAATAAAAAATAGGGCTGGGGGTGTAGCTCGGAGGTAGAACGCCCCTGAGTTCAATCCCCAGTACCGCAAAAAAAAAAAAGAAGAAAGAAGGTAGGTTCCACACTGGAACAATAAGAGTGGATATCTAGCAGCAAATATGAGTTCAATTAAGAATAAGTCGGGCGTAGTGGCGCACGTTTGTAATCCCAGCATTCGGGAGGCTGAGACTGGAGGATCCGGGTTCGCGGCCAGCCTCAGCTACCTAGGGAGGCACTCGGCAACTTAGTAAGACCCTGTTTCAAAATAAAGAATAAAAAATAGGGCTGGAGGTATAGCTTGGAGGTAGAATGCCCCTGAGTTCAACCCCCAGTACTGCAAAAAAAAAAAAAAAGAATAAGCCAAATCAAATTACTATCTTTTGTGATTGAATTGATGTTAGCTCAAAGGAAACATAGTATCTGGATAGCAGCAAGACCATTAACTAAATTCCTCAGGATATCTTTTTTATTTATTTTTATTTGTTTTTTTGTTTACTCTCTCTCTTGTCAGGATATCCTTTTGGACAAGATAAGAAAAAAATATATAGTGTGGGTTTTGTTTGTTTGTTTGTTTGTTTTTAATTTTTGTGTTACTAAAAAAATGAGGTTCTTCTGTCAAACAAGTTTAGACTGGGTTGAAAAGATTCTTTTATTGTAAGACATTCCAAGTCCTCACCATTGAATGTGCACTATGACTGTCCAAAGGAGCATTAAAGTAGGAAACATGTCCCAACTTACCTAACCCATGTCATGGAGCATCTTATAAGCTTAATGTCCCACAGAGCACTCATTTGGAAACAATAGGCACTAAGTAATCCTCAATCTAAAGTACTAACCCCTAAGCTCTGCTGTGCTCTAGTTAATGTTTCTAACCAAATTGGATTAGTAAATGACAGGAACTCTCACCAAACCTGAAGCTGGGAAGGAATGCTATGATATTGGATCCAAATAGATTTCAGCAAGTTTTATTAATGGGATAGACCAGAATATAAATTAAATGCCCAATTATATTCTTAAACCCCTAACATAACTTGGAAAAAGGAGTAACAACTATGAGATAGACTCAAAGATTCTGTTCAAATACAAGTTCAATGAGATTTGCAGTGTGATATGACTACCAAAAAAGCTTACCTACAGTCACAGTATAGAAATTAGGTGATAGGTCAGAAATAAATCTAAAGAAAAATAGTTAGAAGTAGAGAAATTAAGTGCAGGGTCAGGCTGGTTTCAGATACATGAAAGGCTTCTGTGAGTCTCAGAAAATAGAAACAAGACCATGGACACAGGCTATAGGGAAAGAGATTGAACGTGAAAAAGAGCACTGTAACAACAGAAATCGCTCCCCAAATGGAATTGGTGACCTCAGTTGGTGGCAACTTCTTTGTTACAGGAAGTTACAAATGCATTATTGTCTCTCTTAGGAGGTTTATAAGCAATTCATGCATGAGTTGAAAGGGAGGAGGCAGCCAAAACTATATGAAAATACTAGGAATAAGCCAGGCGCGGTGGCGCACGCTTGTAATCCCAGCATTTGGGAGGCTGAGACGAGAGGATCCGGGTTCGAGGCCAGCCTCAGCTACCTAGTGAGGCACTCTGCAATTAGTGAGACCCTGTTTCAAAATAAAGAATTAAAAAAAGGACTTCCGGGAAGATGGCAATGGAGTGAGACATGTCTCAAGAGGCGCTGTGAGCTGGATTCAAATCAGTCGTGGAACCAGCTTTTTGAAAGAAGAAAAAAGCAACAAAAGGGTGAAAAACGCTGCGAAAACTGGAATACAGCTGAGCAGAACCCGGAAGGCCGACCAGGGAGAGCAAAGAAGCCCATCTTCCAGGCCCCAGCACCATGCCGCCAAGCGGAAGCCGCCATTGAGCCAGCCCCCGGCATGGGGTCTACTAAGAAAGAAATAGACAACAACCCTCTGCATCCCCACCGGCCAGAGGTGGAGTGAGGGACTCCTGAACTCCTCATCCTAGCCAGGCGGCATTTTGAAGCACCTTCGACACAGACCAGAACGCGTGGTACGACCAGCTTAAGCCCGTGCAGCACCATCCCAGCTCACCTCTCCCCACAGAGCCGGAGCAGAGATAACTGCACTCCAGAGCTTGAATCAAAACTGCCGCAGGAACAGCTTCTCGACGGAAGGAA
The DNA here is from genome assembly GCA_004027655.1 of Graphiurus murinus. NCBI lineage: Eukaryota > Metazoa > Chordata > Mammalia > Rodentia > Gliridae > Graphiurus > Graphiurus murinus. Next base: position 37,628 of record PVLC010013903.1, read on the forward strand.
GGAGAAGCAAATCAGCTTAAAAGTGAGTAAAGAAACGGGCAGCTGGCCGGAATCTAAGGAGCAGACCGGGGAGAACGGGGAAGCCGGCGTGCGCACCAGTAGCAGCCGCCATCTTGTCGGCTGCCCACAGCAGCAGAAATCTGCCCAAAAGATCTGCAGAGGCCAAACCACGTCTGTCCTTACAAACTTGCAGGGATTTTTATTTTGCTTCTTGCTGACGTTTCTTGTTTTCTGGGTTTTTTTGCTTTGTTTTGTTCCGTTTTTACTCTGTTTTCACTTTGCATTGCTTCGATCTATGTATGTTTGTTCGGAAGATTGGTTGCTTTTTAGCTTTTGCTAGATCCTAGAAGTCAACACCTGAAACCCACCAAAGACACCAATAGAGCAGGCAGAAGAAATACCAGAGTAATTCCAACTCAGTACAAGATACCATTCACAGAGAGAAAATAAAAATAAGAAACCTAGCTGGGCGTGGTGGCGCACACTTGTAATCCCAGCATTCGGGAGGCTGAGACCGGAGGATCCGGGATCTCGGCCAGCCTCAGCTACCTAGTGAGGCACTCCGCAACTTAGTGAGACTCGGTTTCAAAATAAAGAATAAAAAATAGGGCTGGGGGTGTAGCTCGGAGGTAGAATGCCCCTGAGTTCAATCCCCAGTACTGCAAAAGAAAAAGAAACCTACAAATTCAGAGAAAGCGTGCAAGAGCAGCAAAGTTATAAATTTAAGAACAGGGAAACCATTAGAAGGAGAAACACCAAAGAAACAATGAGTCAACATGACCCCACAATAACAGAACTCAATGACACTGACTGGCAGAGCTTACCAGAAGGACAATTCAGATCGTTAATAATAGAAGCGATACAAAACTTCCAGAAAGAATGCAGAGACAGCTGGAAAGAAATAAAGAAACAAATAAACAAAGAATCTGACACCCTGAGCAGGAATCATAGCGAAGCCTTGAGGGAAGTGAAAGATGTGAAAGATGCAATAATAGAAGTGAAGGCATCAGCCGGGCGTGGTGGCGCACACTTGTAATCCCAGCATTCGGGAGGCTGAGACCGGAGGATCCAGGTTCGCAGCCAGCCTCAGCTACCTAGTGAGGCACTCCGCAACTTAGTGAGACTCGATTTCAAAGTAAAGAATAAAAAATAGGGCTGGGGGTGTTGCTCAGAGGTAGAATGCCCCTGAGTTCAACCCCCAGTACCGCAAAAAAAAAAAAAGGAAGTGAAGGCATCAATACAAACTATAAACAATAGATTAGACCATATGGAAAATAGAATATCACTCCTAGAAGATGACCATTCCAAAAATGAATCCATTATACATAATCTAGAAAAAAAAATTCGACAGTATGAATCCGACATCGATGAGATCTGGGCCAATTTTAAAAGAGCTAATCTAAGAATAATAGGCATAGAAGAGGGTTTAGAAGTTGAAATTAATGGAATAAACAACTTTTTCAAAGAAGTAATATCAGAGAACTTTCCAAACATAGAAAGTGAAATTGGCACACAGGTGCAGGAAACATATAGAACCCCCTTCAGACAAGAGCAAAGAAGAGGTTCACCACGCCACATAATAATCAAGATGACTAATGTAGAAGCTAAGGAAAGAATCCTAAAGGCAACAAAAGTTAAAGGCCAAGTAACATTTAGAGGCAAACCAATTAGAATCACTCCAGACCTCCCAAACCAAGTCATGAAAGCCAGGAGGGGCTGGAGTAATATATTCCAAACTTTGAAAGAAAATAACCTGCAGCCAAGATTCTCCTACCCAGCAAAACTCTCTCTCAAAATTGATGGGGATATAAAAACCTTCCATGACAAACAAAAACTGAAAGCATTAGCCGGGCGTGGTGGCGCACGCTTGTAATCCCAGCATTCGGGAGGCTGAGACCGGAGGATCCGGGTTCTCGGCCAGCCTCAGCTACCTAGTGAGGCACTCCGCAACTTAGTGAGACTCGGTTTCAAAATAAAGAATACAAAATAGGACTGGGGGTATAGCTCGGAGGTAGAATGCCCCTGAGTTCAATCCCCAGTACCACAAAAAAAAAAAAAAAAACTGAAAGCTTTCATGTCTTCCAAACCAGGACTAGAGAAAATACTCAAAGAGATTAACTACAAAGAAGAACTAACAAGTAAACGTCAGAACCAGAGAAACAATAATTTCCAGGAAGCAAACAACTAAGCAAAGAAGAACAAACACTACTGCAAACAGAAGTCAAAACCCAAAACATTAGGAATTAAAAATCATCTCTCAATACTCACACTGAATATAAATGGTCTCAACTCCCCAATAAAAAGGCACAAGGTGGCAAAATGGATCAAAACCCAGAATCCATCTATATGCTGCCTACAAGAAACGCACCTTACATACAAAGATTCCCACAAACTAAAGGTGAAGGGCTGGAGTAAGGTAATTCATGCCAATGGAACTTGAAGACAAGCAGGAGTAGCAACTATGATATCGGATAAATTAGATTTCAAGCCTAAGCTCATCAAAAGAGACAAAGAAGGTCACTTTTTACTAGTAAAAGGAACAACACAGCAAGAGGAAATAACAATTATCAACATCTATGTCCCAAACATAGGTGCAGCTACTTTCATGAAACAAACTCTACATGATATAAAATCACACATAGATCCCAATACTCTAATACTGGGAGACTTCAACACCCCTCTCACATCACTAGACCGATCTTTAAAAAAAAAGGTCAGTAAAGATGCTTCAGAGCTAAATAATACCATAAACCAAATGGACCTGTTAGACACATACAGAATATTTCACCCAACTACAGCTGAATTCACATTTTTCTCAGCAGCCCATGGAACCTTCTCCAAAATAGACCACGTTCTGGGCCACAAAGAGAGCACTGGCAAATTCAAAAAATGTAACATAATTCCCTGCATCTTTTCAGACCACAATGGAGTGAAACTAGAAATCAAC
>PVLC010013904.1:0-40561 GCA_004027655.1 Graphiurus murinus
CAGATTTTCCTCTGCTTGGGGAACAATAGTGCTTACATAATTGTTTGCTTGTTTATTGTGGGGTAGTGTGTTATTAAAATTCTTACTTAATAGGTGTTGTCACCCTTTTGAAGATATTTCCATGTAGATAATCAAAAGTTTCAGTGGTTTGGGGGGAGGATGTCTCTGTCACAGCCAAGGCAAGAAGGGTTATGTAAGCAGTAGCCTGCAGATTCTCTTTCTCCTGTGGGTAGCTCTTACATAAGTTAAAGGGTATGAGACTCTGAAAATCAGGTAGACATTTAATACTCAAAATTTCAAGGGCAGATTTGGAGGGCACTTGGTGAGTGAGTCTAAGCATGTCATTTCTGCCTCCATAGTGCTTTATGCTGATATCCTTGATGTGAGGGACTTCAAGGTAATATAAAGATGACACAAAAAAATCAAGGATCATCCATTCTTTTAGAGTAGAAGTTTTCAATCATGGGGCCGGGGGATTCTCCTGAAATGCCTTGGGAGCCCTGGTCAAGAGGGAACCTGTAGCAGCTTTCATATTCACTCTCTTTAATGTTACTCCAGCAAGCAGTCACAACACACAACTGCACACACACACACACACACATACACAAACACACACACCATACTCACACACTATCTTCAACACTGTGACTCTTCATTTTGATATTGAATCATTTTACCAAGTCAGAGCATCAGCCAACATATCATCATAGCCTTTATAAAAATTCCACCCATAAATGGCATTTTGAACATGATAATACTAGCTTAAATCTAGGAATGTTATAATGAATAGTATTGCAACCCTCATTTTGTTTCTTAACATGGTAAAATATATATAACTTAAAATTGACCATGTTAATCATTTTAAGCATATAGTTCTGTGGTGTTAAGTACATTCACACTGTTGTTCAATTATCACTGCCATCCATTTCCAGAACATTCTCATCTTCCCCAGCTGAAATTTTTGTGCCTATTAAATAGTAAATCTCCATTCCTCACTCCCCATCTCCATGCAATTACCTTTCTACTTTCTGTCTTTGAATTTTACTACTCTACTTACCTTGTACAATGTTGGATCCTTTGTGACAGACTTATTCCATCTAGCAGAATGTCTTTAATTTTTATCCTTTCATAGCATGTGTCAGAATTTTCCTCCCTTTTTGTAGCCAAATAATGTTCTTTTGTTTTGTGCACTGCCTTACATGCATTCAACTATTGATGGACACTTGCTTTGCTTCTGCCTTTTTTCTGTTGTGATTAATACCGCGGTGAACATGTGATACCAGTATCTGTTTAGGTCTCTGCTTTCACTTCTTTTGGGTATGACACAACAATTCCACCTCCAGACATAGAATTGTTGCCTTATACGATAATTGTAGGTTTAATTCTTTGAGGAACTAACCATCAGACCATTTTTCCGTAGAAGGCATCATATCTTACATTCTAACTTTTTTTGTGTGTGAGAAATGGTTTTGTGGCTGTTTCTGTGAATGCATGCACACACACACACACACACACACACACACACACACACACACACAGAGGCATTTTTGTCTACATTTTCTCTTTTTTAAGAAAAGCCATGGGGAAAAATTCTTGCATGGAAAAAAATGATCAGCAATAGATTTTCTTCAACAGACCAACCTGTTTGTTTTTCCTCTATTGGACACAGTGAATCATGCATTTATGTTTTTTTCGGGCTTTGATCTCCAAGAAACACTGAGCCAAGACTTCAGCCCACACCTAGCAAACCCACACCTAACACTTTATGTGTGATTTTACCCTGCCTTCCACTTACTCTCATAATTTTATTTCTTTCTTGTCTAAAGTCCTTCGCTTTCCTTTAATCATGAACCACATAAACCTGTGTAAGCAGCTGGAACAAAGCAGTCACTACATAAAAGAGCACATAATATTCAAATTGCTTCATGTTTAATTTCTATTAGAATATTTTGGAGTTTGGAAAAGTAATATCAGTATCTTGCTTTTTTCCCAGGTGGAGCTAGAATTGTAGTAGACACAGATTTGTTTAAAATAATTATAATCTACTTGGGTGTAAAGGGCAAAATGTAAACAGCTCAAAACCTGATAGAAAAATTCCAACAAGGAAGAAAAACAAGACTGATTTTTTACTTCTCTCCTGGTTTCCAAGAGGTATTGTATATTATTTTAATTCTACATTATTGAAGAAATTATTGTCATGGATAAAAGGTGAATCATGTTCTTAGTGTATAAGTTTGATGTTTTATATTTTCAATGAGGCCTATGTGAACAGGCAAGGGGAAAATGGTTAAAGGCATTTCTTTTTTTTTTTTTTTTTGGCATTTCATTTTTTAAAGTGTTACATTGAACTTTTCCGATATTTCTCTGTGAGTTTTCAGGAAGCTATTCATTGGGAGCACCTGGAAACTATTGAAAGTAATTAGGTGAGCTGCCAAGCTTCAGCAGAGTTCCCTGTGTGGGCACGAGTGGGCACACATTCCTGTCACACCCAGGGAAAGACAATGGCGACTTGATTTAGATAAGATTCGGGAAGGAGCCTCTGAGTGTGCTAGGGTTTCCTAAACTCATGAATTTAGGGCTCTAAAATTAAAAAGCTCTGCACAGCAAGGAATACAATCATCAGAGTAAAGTGACAAACCTATAGAATGGGAAAGAATCTTTGCCAACTCTTCATCCAACAGATGATGGATGTTCACATACATAAAGAGCTCAAAAACATAACACAAAAATTCAATTAAAAATAAGCAAATGATATAAGTAGATACTTCACAAAAGAAGAAACACAAATATTCAATAAGTACAAAAGTATTGAAAATACGTTATTTCCTGGTAAAATATTTTTTAATTCTCAAATGCCCCTCTTTATGTCCAGCAAGGACTTATACATTACTTTTATTTCTATTGTTAGCAAAACTTCCTAAACTTTACAGTCTGTCTACAATATCACTTTATTCATGATTTTTCTGCCAACATTTTCACATCTTCTTGTTTTAAATATCTCTTGTAAATAATGATTCCTTGATTTTTTTTTGTATTTATAGTCAGAATGCATTTGCCCTGATGTTAAAGCACTTCATTTTTGTACAACCAGTGTAAATATTCAATATACATTATATACGTATATTATAATAGACCATAATATATATTATATATAGGATATACCATGCATTATGTAATGTGTATAATATATTATAATTTGATATATTATTTATATAATTTTGTTTTATAATAATTGTATTATATGATATATTACTATATTATCAGATTTTAATATATTATATGGCATTATAATATATTATATAGGATTATTTGATATATATGGTTATAATATGTTATATAATATATAATATGTGTGAAATTATATGCATGATATATGCATATAAGCAATCGCAGGTAAAGGGTGGTGGTGAACTTACTTCACTTTTGTACACAGCAAGTACATGTGGAATCCCTTAGGGCTCATAGTTGATTGTCTTTCCCAATAATGGAACATTTTTATCCACAGATAGAAAAGCAGAAGTTTAAAGGTGTAGTAAGGAAAACATAGAACTTTTCTTTTATCTGAATCTCATTCATTTTTAAACTGATAAGTGCATTTAAATTATATTCATATATGACTCTATCCTCTTAAGACCATTATGAAATATCAACTAAAATAAAATTTAAAAAGAATGAAAGACATAAATGCAAGAACAATATCCAATTGTGCTTCTCACTTAACGTGGGAAGTGGATCATCTTGTTCTTTGTGGTATTGCTTACTACCTCAATTATCAATGAACATGTAGATTTTTGTTTTCTTGTTATTTTTTCTTTAGCATATTATACCTCCCCACTACATATTTGTTGAAAGAACCACTGTGACCAGAGACATTCCACAGTACCTAGATGCTCCTAATTTAATGATGTCTGCACTTAAACATGGTGAAACTCAAGCAGAAACTCTCAGATTGTGAGTGTGCTGTCTAGGAGGCAGAGGCAGGAGAAGGGGACTAACTCATATTCCATAGAAATCATCTGAATTCTAAATCATTTTTTACACCAAAATGATAGAGATTTTATCATTTGTATCTCTCCTATGAATGTGTACATTTTGCTCAAATCTTTCATCCGATTCTATTTTTGTCACAAAAACTAAGCTGCATCAACTTCCAGCACAAAATAGAGAAAGGTGAAATCCAATTTCAATCAATTCCCTCATTTTATCACTGAAAATAACTAGACATCATTTCTTCTCCCCAACTGCAAGAAAATTCAACCACAGAAACACAAAGTAGCCAGTCTTCTGTGCAATCCTGGATCACTGCATAAAAATTAACTTGCATACATGATATAATAGTGGGTAAGATTATAAGTCATTAGATTCTTCTAAAAATAATAACTCAGAAGTTGACCTCGACCATGGAATTTTGGGTTTCCACATGGTTGTTCCTGGACTATAATTTCCAATGTATTTCGTATTTTGGCTTCCATATTTTAATGAAAATGGGTAGGTTAATTTATTTCTTATACTACTGTCAGTGTCAAAATTTAAGAAATTTAATAAAAGTTTCATTCAATATAGAGTATTATTTTAATTAATCCTCTTAAACATTTTCCAATAAATTATGAAGTCTTGAATGCTTAATTATTTATATGGTAAGCACAGATTCAAGATTTGCTAAAGAGAACACATCACTGTAATGAGAAGAGCTAAAACTGAGAATGAGCAGTTGGGTGGTTTAAGCTGAAATAATAGTGAAGGAAACAGGTAAATTTAGTCAGAAAAGAAATTGGAACTTAAACTACTTCTCTAAAAACACTGTAGCACAGAATTGAGGAATCTCTAGATAACACTGCATGAAAATATGTTCCATGCTATAACTGGAAACACTCTCAAATTAGACTGGTCAAGTATTTAACAGTACAATCTAAGAGAAAAGAGCTGAATTGTTGAGGAGACAGACCAATTGGCCTGACAGGTCTTTTTCTTCTCTAGCTTAGAGGATTCTATTATTTGGTCAGTCTACATGAAAGCCCCTTAAAAATTTTGCAGTGCATTAAATTACCTGCATACATTCAGAGAAAAACAACTTTAAAAAATATGTAGCAAAGTGCTGCGGTGCATGCATAATCCTGGCACTTGGGAAAATAAGAGAGGAGTATTTCAGGTTCAAGATCAGATTCAGCAACTAACTAAGCTCCTCAGCAACTTAGTAAGACTCTGTATTAATCAATCAATCAATCAGTCAGTCAATCAATATATCAATAAAAAGGGCTGAGGATGAAACTAAAAGATAGAATGCCTCTGGGTTTCATCCATAGTACCACAAATATTAAATAAAATAATAATCAAATAAATAAAATGAAAAGAAGTGTACAGTGCATAAACATCAACCTAACTACATGGAAAGTGTAAACATTAGAAAAAGAGATATATTATTCTGAGAATGGTATGAGATTCTATAAGAAAAGCAAAATTCTAGAAATTAATTTTAAAATGACATTCAGATGGGTACTTAATCAGATTATTAGTTTGGTTTTAGCCATGTGAACTCCGTTTTGAAATCTCGAACAGGAAACAGCGAGATTATGTGTTTCCACAGTCTTTCCTACTTTAAGTCTGAGACTCAAAGTATGAAAACAAAATTAACATTAATTTTATCTAAATATTAAAGTAATAATCTTCTTATTTTTTTGAAGTTCATTTTTTTACTTAAATATAATGCTAGGGAAGAAAATTCTAATTTTTCTCTTCTAAGCAAAATTGCCAGCAATTTATTTTCTCAGAGAATGCAATTCAATGGAGAAGATATCTTTCCATTGTGCTGCTAAAACTTTTTCAGTAACTATTCAGAATGCCTCCTCTTGCCTTGTGTCTGCCCACATTCCTCTATCTCCTATCAATACTGTTCCTCTTTTTCTTTAAATCTCCTGTCCTCTACCCCATAGTGCATTTCTTCTTCCTGACTTTTCTTTTTCTGTTTGATCCTTCCCTCAATATAAGGTGTTTAATAGACATATACAGAGTATTCCAAACAACATCAGCTGAATACACATTTTTCTTAGCTACTCATGGAAGTTTCTCCAAAACAGACCACATTATGGGCCACAAAGCAAGGAGCAGCATATTTTAAAAAGCAATATAATTCCTTGTATCTTTTCAGATAATATTGAAATGCAAGTATAAATCAACAATAGAAAGATCAAAATAAATTATATACATACATGGAGACTGAATTATAAACTTTTGAGTGAGGACTTGATCATAGAAGAATGAAGAGAGAATTAAAAAAAAGTTCTAGAATAAAGAAAAATGGAGACACAACATACCCCAATCTATGAGACACTTTGAAGGCAAATTTTAAGAGGAAAATTTATAGTGCTGACTGCCCACACAAGAAAAACAGAAAGACACTAAATAAATAACGTAATGGCACACATAAAGGCTCTCAGAAAATGAACAGACTAATTCCAAAGCCAGTAGAAAACAGGAGATAATTAAAATCAGAAGCAATCAACGAAATGGAGAACAACAACCAAAAAACCATACAGAAGATCAATAAAACAAAAAGCTGATTGTTTGAAAAGATTAACAAACACTTAACCAACCTGACCAAAATAAAGAGAAACAGCCAAAATTATTAAAATCAGAAATGAAAAAGGAGACATCACCACAGACAGTGGGGAAGTCCAGAGGTTCATTAGAAATTATTCTAGAAATTTATGCTTCAATAAGCTGGAAAATATAGGAGATATCAACAGATTTTTAGTTACATACAACCTACCTAAATTGAACCAAGAATATATAGAAGACCTAAACTGACCAATGACTAGCAAAGAAATGGAAATATAAATAAAAAGATCTTCATGAAAGAAAATTCCAGGCCCAGATGAATTACTAGCTGAATTCTACAAAATATTTAAAGAATAACTAATCTCAGTGCTTCACAAGTTATTCCATGAAATGGATATAGAATCCTTCCAAAATCCTTCTATGAGGCCAGGATCACCTTAGTACCAAATCGAAGAAAGATCCCTCAAGAAAAAAAAATACAGATCAATATTGTTGATGAACATAGATGCAAAAATTCTAAACAAAATACTATTAATACCCATTTAAAAATATCCATATAAAAAAAATTGTACACCAAGACCAAGTTGGTTTCACTCCACGGATGCAAGGCTTGTTGAACATATGCAAATCAATACATGTTATTCACCATATAAATTGAAGCAAGGACAAAAATATATGATCATCTCAATAGATGCTGAAAAGCATCTGACAAAATCCAATACCCATTCATGTTAAAACACTGCATAAAATTGAAAAAAGGAACTTATCACAACATCATTAAGGCAATATACAATAATACCAAAGCCAACATCATATTGAATGGGAAAAAAACTGTGGAAGTTCCCTTTAAAATCAGGACTAAGATAAGGATACCCAATATCATCACTCCTTTTCAATATATTACTTGAGACTTGCCAGTTGATATGGCAAGACAAAGATATCAAAGGAATCCAAATAGGAAAAGAACTGAAATTATCTCTATTTATATATAACATGATCCTAAATTTAGAAGACCCAAAAAACTCAACCAAAAGACATCTAGAGCTAATTAACAAATTCAGCAAAGTATCAGGATATAAAATCAATCTAAATAATTTGTAGCTTTCTACATACCAACTATGAATCCACTGAAAAAGAAATACAGAACCCAATTCCACTTACAATAACCTCAAAAACAAGAAAATATCTAGGAGTAAATCTAACCAAGGAGGTAAAAGACATCTACAAATAAAATTATAAAACACTAAAGAAAGAAATTGAAGAAGACCTTAGAAGATGGAAAGATCTCTCTTGCTCTTTGATAGGCAGAATAAATATTATCAAAATGGCCATTCTACCAAAAGTAATCTACAGAGTCCACATAATTCCTATCAAAACACCATTGCCATTCTTTACACACCTAGAAAAAATCAGTCTTAATTTTCTTATGGAGAAACAAAAGACTGAGAATAATCAAAGAAATTCTCAACAATAAGAACCAGAAGGCATCATAATTCCTGACTACAAATAATACTACATAGATACAGTAATTTAAAAAAAAAAAGCATGGAATTGGCGAAAAAACAGAAACATAGACCAATGAAATAGAAGATAAAGAAATAAAGCCACACACTTAAAGTCAACTGACTTTTGACAAAGGTACCCAACACATACTCTGGAGAAAAGAGAGCCTTCTCAACAAATAGTGCTGGGAAAACTGATTATCCTTTTGTAGAAAAATGAAATTAAACCCTTACTTCTCACCCTGCACAAGAATCAACTTGAAGTGGATCAAAAAACCTTGAAATTAGACAAGAGACTTTGAAAGTACTAGCAGTCATAGGTCAAACACTCCAACATATAGGCACAGGTAGAAACTTAATAATACCCCTAAAGTGTAGGAAATGAAAACAAGAATTAATAAATGGAATATCTTTAAACTAAGAAGTTTCTGCTCATCAAAGGAAACTAGCAAGAGTCTAAAGAGAGAGCCTACACAATGGGAGAAGGTCTTTGCCAGCTATTCTTCTAGTAGAGGACTAATACCTAGAATATACAAAGTACTTAAAAGACAACATTAAAAATTGAATAAACCAAGCAAGAAATGGACAATTGAACTAAATAGACACTTCACAAACGAAGACAAATGATCAGCAAATACATGAAAAAAAAATATTCAACATCTTTAGCAATCAGGGAGATGTAAATCAAAACTACACTGAGAGTCTGTCTAACCTCTGTCAGAAAGGTAATCATCAACAAGTCAAACAACAATGAATATTGGCAAAGATGTGAGAAAATAGGAACTCTTCTAATCTGTGGATGGGACTGCAAATTAGTGCAACCACTATGGAAATCAGTGTGGAGATTCTGCAGAAAATTTGGAATGGATCCACTATAAGATCCAGCTATCCCATTCCTGGGTATGTATACAAAAGCACTAAAATCAGAATAGCATGGTAATATATGCATTTCTATGTTTACAGCATCACAATTCACAATAGCCAAATTATGAAACCAACATAGGTGTTCATTAACAGATGAATAGATTACAAAATTATGGGATATACACACAATGGAATTCTACTCAGTAAAAGAACCAAATTTTGTCATTTTCAGATAAATGGATGGACTTGGAGAACATTATGTTAAGTGAGATTAGCCAGTCATAGAAACTAAAAGGTCGTATGTTTTCTTTCATATGCAGAAGCTAGGAAGTAATTAAGATACCAGAGGGACATCAGATAATGGAGGAGAAACTCTAGTGGAGCAAGGAAGGTGGTTAGGGGAAGGTGAGGTCTGGAGGGAGAGGAGAGTCAATGAAGGAGTCATTCCATGTACCTGTGTAAGAATACCAGTGTCAATCTCAATATCCTGTACTGGGAAGGAGGAGGGACGAGTGGAAAGGGAGCCTGGGAAAATTCCAACAAATGCTGTGTGCTTGTATCTCAATAGCATTATGAACTGCATTATGATGTGAGACTATAATGCACCAATAAAAGTATATAATTAATGAAAAATAAAGAAGGCGGTCATATGTCAAACTTAAAACTGAATTTGGTCAACTTTTTTTAAACATGTTTCTGTCTTTAAGTCACTAGTTGTTATCTTGTGCTTTTTATTTTCATTGGTCTCTCTTAACACACGTTGATTCACATTTCTGCCCTCTACAATCTGACTGGCAGGTCGGTCATTACAACAAAACTGTTCTTGTTAAATCTACAAATGGCCACCTAAGAAACAACTCCAATAATCTCTTTACTTGTCCTCAACTTTCTTCCATATGTATTTCAGATGTCCAGTTCCTGTTGGGTTCAATTTGAGAGGCCGGAATGTGAGAATTTCCAGGTTGAATGCATAAGGTCTGGATACAGACCACATTATTTCAGCAACCATATGAGTAAACTTTTCCCTGTTGTTGATATTTTAAATCAAAGCACATAACGCTCTGGGATCATACAATAGAGGAATATGAATTTACCTTCGGATTTGGAGAACGCATTCTTGAGGGATGGAGGTTGGGTTAAAAGTCAGCATACCAGAGCTAAGATTTAGAAGCAATTTTAACTGTGAGTAAACTTCGCATGAAAATTGTCAGGCAATGACTTTGAAGGCAGGCATATATATATATGAAAACAAACCACAAATAGATAACATTTTAAAATTGCCCATAATGGACCATTCAGATGGACCATAACAGAATGTTGGGGGCAGGGGAGGGGGTGTGGAAATCTATTTTTTTTCTAGTTGAGAGACAGTGTTAGCTTGGGATATAATGTTTGTTGAAGAAAGAAAAAAAAATGAATGGATTTGAAACCATTTATGGAATAAAATTGGCAATGGTGTGTTAGTCATGAATGACCAGGGAGAAAAGAAAGCTTCCTATTTCTGACATTTACTGCTGCCACCTATAAGACATAAGTTACTTCAAGAAGAATGAAATGGGTCGAGGTCAGGGTAAATGAGTGCTGTGTCTTAGAATCTCTCGATGGTGAGGCCCAGGAGAAATCCACATGAAGGGCAGATGCCCAGTTAGATAGCTATCTAGATTTCTATTAGAAGCACAGATCCAGATATTACATTTCAGGGCTAATTCACATGTGTCTATTTTTCTAGGAATGATATACAGAGTCTGAAAAGGACAAGGTAGCATAAGTTTCTTGAGTACTATCATGTGCTGAGGGGACAAATGAGTTCAAAGAGCCTCAGAAGGTGGCACAGAAACTTCTGAGCTCCCATGGTGCAAACTGAATTCTAATGTGTGGGCTGCCCATAAATATATTTCACATGTTAAATATTTTTTGTATGGTACTAGGGATTAAACCCAGGAGCTTTCTACAACTGAACTGTATCTCTGACCCTTTAAATTTTGAAACAGGGTAGGACCAAGTTACCACACACTTGTCTCAAACATGCAATCCTCCTGTCTCAGCCTCCCCAAGTACTGGGATTATAGGCATGTGCCACCATGCCCAACTATACCTTACATATTTTTAATTACATCAGAGTACATTGAAAAGAGGAAACCAATATGTTGATGTTAAGTGAAGAGAAATCAATTTTAGGGATGATAGTAGTTATAAGAATAAAAGCATTTTAAAACTACTGTTCTACTATGAATCCTTATATAGTTCTTACACTTAACTGTAATAAGTAACATATTTGTGAGCCAATACCCTATATTCAAATAGAATATATCAATAGAGATTGATGAGCGCTTAGGGGGTACACACTGAAAAAGTGGACATGGAAAGAAAAGAAAACAAAGAATACAAGGTCATAGGTACTTGTCTTGTTGGACTTTATACTTTAGACTGGAACAAGACTGAAATGAAGAAACAGGTGTACATTAAAATATTCAAAGTTAAACACATAGGACTGGCTGAGGATCTATGTAAAGAGACCAGAGAGTCCCATGGAATGCAGCAAGGAAAACTGTTTAGAGGGCATGAGATAGATGGTAGTTCTGAAGAAGTTTAGGAACAAGGGTTATAAAACACCAGAAGATTTTCCAAAGAAAGAGAAGGATAGTGGCCGTCACACATTATTTCATCTGAAGTGCTTTCTATGTATAATTTTGCTCTTCTTAAATTAAAAATCGAGGGAAACATGCAATTTGCATTGACTTAAACGAGCACTAGGATTCATGAGAAATAGAACATCAGGATGATAAATTTTTAAATATTAGCAGAAATCCTTTCATACACAGAATGATGTGACCAAAATCATTACCCCTGCAAAATTTGGGTACTTAATAGCAGATTTTCTATGCATATATTTACTTTTTGTAGTAATACAATGTAAATCAACTTTAGATGATTTCTTTTTTATATTTGGCCTCACTAATGATATTGTAAAACAATCCGTGGGAGGCAAACTGTAGAATCAAGAGGCTACGTTAAGGGCAGAAAGACAATTAACACCATGATTTCCCTGAGGTTATTAACACTGAGTAGGGCCCTTTGTTTCTTGTAAAGATACAAATTTTCCAGGGTGTTTTTGTCAAAGCAGAAATTATCATGAATGTCTCAATTAAAATTGTATTGATATTCAAAATACCTTCCGCTGCTTGGAAGAAAGGTACTATTAATTGTGTTATTGTATTTCACATTTCGGGTAGAAGTAAAACCAATATATGTTCATGTCTGGGCTGATATATATTCACAAATTGATATAAACAAAGTAGGCCTTATGAACATGGCACGAAGGAATTAATTTGCTTTTGAAATCCCTAAAATTAAAGCAACTAATTATACCGCAAAATTGGAAGGAATCTGCCATGCCTGGAAGCTTTGAAGAGGAGTGTAAAACTGTGAACTCCAGGAACACAGCAGTGTTAATTCTCACATCGGCTACCCGTGGTGTCTCCTCAAAGAGGAGCCCAGGGCTTCAGTGAAGAAGGACTGCTAGTCCC
Source organism: Graphiurus murinus (assembly GCA_004027655.1). Lineage (NCBI taxonomy): Eukaryota > Metazoa > Chordata > Mammalia > Rodentia > Gliridae > Graphiurus > Graphiurus murinus. Next base: position 12,449 of record PVLC010013904.1, read on the forward strand.
CTCCTTAGTGGAGATTTGCAAGCAAAGGCACAGATCAAGTAGGGATGAATGTAAAACAAGGGTCACCTTTTTACCTCGCTGTTTTACAGGAAAGTTCTGAAGCTAAAAGGTGTTAGTACTTATCTACTATTATAATCATATATTATATAGAGTTTCACACTATTTTGATAGTATGAGATTTCTCTTGAGAATATGGATTTGCTTTCACTATATTTGTTTGGAAAAGTGTGAGTATTATGATATGGATCGACCAACTTGCATGTTAATACAGCTTGGGTTTTTATAAGAAAATATGTAAAGCACTGTTTAATGAAATTAATGCTTGGCTTGTTGGCTCTATATCTGGTTGTCTTTTGTGCTTCATTTTTTATACTTTTTTTGGTGCATTATAGTCTCACATCCTAATTAGTTTGTAGCGATAGTGACAGACAGGAACACAGTTTTTAGAAGAAAGAATATACACTACTTGAAGCACATTTTTACCTTGATGAACTAAAACAATATTTTTAATTTTTTTTGTAATTAGTGACAAAATCTAAAGTTTAACTTTTACTTCTAAAAAAGATGCAACATGAAGTATTATAGACAAATACATTTTTAAAGCAGGTGACCTATAAAAAAAGAAGATATTAAGGAGAGAAAAAACTCTTCTCAGTCCTCTGTTCACACTGAGGGACACAAAAGTCTCCAGTGCCTCAAAGCAAAGATCCTCCTTGGTCCTTTGCAGCCAAGACAGGGCCATACAGGGATCGGGATACTCTGACCTTGAAATATTTTCAGTGGCTGCCTACAAGGGCTTAAACTCATGTATTTGCTTACTACAGGAATCTCAAACATAATAATGTTAATTTCATTTAGAAGGGAATGAAATAAAATTACCTATATCTATTAAGTTGGACACCAGTAGTTAGACATTATGTTTTTTTAAAGTTTTCACCTTGGTTATACTTATATGTAAAACTTGCTAGACCAATTGAAAGAGAATAAACTTGTTGCAGTTATGTTATTTAAACTATTCATTAGAGTCAGGTGGTTTCAAATATGTTCCATGAATTTCAGAATTTCTGGTTTCTGTGTACATAATTTATTCCTAAGCCATCTAGCTCACACTTTCATTATACACATAAAGAAACTAAGCTAAGAGACATTACCAATTGCATTGGAAGTCTTATATGGAATGTTAAGAGACTCTTAAAATGAAAGAGTCTTGCTCACTTAAGCCATTCTGAGATTACATGTGAATTATCAACAGTCATCAAGATTATGTTATTTATCAATATTTCTAATATCATCATTAAATTGGTCAATAACTAACATGATATTTTAATATATTTAAGTACATTCTTAAATTCCTTTAAATGGTGCGTGTTTGTCATTTTAGGCAGCCTTCATTTTTGGATATATTTTTTTAGTAAAAATAAAAATATAAATAAGAACTTTATCAATAATAATGGTAATATTTTAACTATAAATTTCCCTGTGAAAATATTTTATAATGATTATATTAAGTAGCAAACGAATGTCCTTTAAAAATTAACTTGAACCTTCATCTGGAGCAGAAACATGAGACCTCATCTAAAAAAATTCATTTATTTCATTGTTAAAAGTTTCTTCCATATTTTCTGAATTAAATTATTTGCATGGTTGCTAAAATTGTGTGTGCTTGGTAAAATAAAAAGAAGTCTTTTTTTGTGGTTTCTATCTAGAACATGTTTTTAAACTGGACAGTAATCAATTCTATAATTATGGACTTTCAAATGGAAGTTTTGGCACAGTTCCTCATTCTTCATTTTGTACATGAATTCTTTACTGTGAACACGAATTATGTTTTATTTGTGTACATTAGAATATGTGCTGTTAAGCATGTCATTTCATTTAGATTGATGTGACCATTTTGAGCATCTGCTGTAGATTTCTACATGATCTTACCTGGGTGTCACCCTCAGCCTCTTGTGAAGACAAGGAGAGAACGTGGCCCTAAACCAAAGAACCCGTGGAAGTAGAGTTCCTCAAAAAGCATTAGTTATATGAACATAAGAGCTAATTATAAAATCCCCTCCTATATCTTTGTTTCCAAGTTGTAGGACTAGAATATCCTTTGAAGAATACATTTTCTTATCATTATATTTCTACCTGATCATAGTAATTTTTACACTTGTTTCTTTATAGAAACATTTTAAATAGTTTTTTTTTTCTGTGTTATTTTGACTAATTTAATTTAATAACCCTTTGGGATACTTGTAGCAGCATCATTTCTATCAATATTCTTTTCTTTTAGAAAATATCAAGGATAAAAGATATAAATTGAAGTTATAACAATTATATATTTTTAATGAAGTTAATGTATTCCTTATATCTCATCTTTCTTTGAGAGTCATTTTCAAGCTGCTTAAAAGAAAATTACACTTTTAATTCTATGGAAATTATTCTTTTTTCTCATTCAATCTGTAAGTAATTAAAATTATTAGCATATTTTAAGCCAACCATCATCATTCGTACCTCTATGGAATTCATATTTCAGATTTTAACATATTGCTGCATAATTTTCTCTCCAGTTTTAATTATTTTATATATGAATGTCGGGTGCAAATGGAAAAAAGGGGGTTTTTTTCCCCATGTTTTGAAGGAAAATGGCATCATTCAAAGGCTTTAGTTATGGAAAATTCACATTAAATAGGCTTTACGTAGTATTTTAGCTTAAACTACCAATTTAGATACAACATCAATATAAACCATAATTCTTCCCAGGCTTCTGCAAAATTCAGCCCAGGTGGGAAGAAAAAAAAAGAAACAAGGAGATTTTGGCAAACTTACCTCATGACTCAGTTTGTAATGAACGTTTTGCTGAGTTTTGTTCGTGAATCACAAAAACACATGTGATCGAGAAAAGATGTATCATAAAACCTGAAATATCCTGTCTATTTCAAGAGGATCAAACAGCAAGAATAAGCCTTCACTTTGCTTACCCCTTACAAGCCATTTCTAGTTTAATTTGTTTTCTTGTCATAATATGAGCACAGTTCAAGTATCCCAATGGTCATGGCTTCAGTTGTGAAAGGTAGGCACAAGGCAGACAGATTTCCAAGAGATGTTCAGCAGAAAGATGCAAATACTAGTCACCTGCATGGGGTAGAGCCACATGGCCCTGTAAGAATGTTCATCAGAAAGTGGTACCTCCACTGGAAAGCCTGATCAGTGAGTGACCCTTCAGCAAAGCAAAAACAAATGATGACAGTTATTTGGGGAAACAGAAAAGAAGGGAAAGTGCTATGGTTTGGATAAGTGTCTATTAAATGCTTATGTGGTAAAGGCTGAGTCTCCAGCCCAGGTGCTGTTGGGAAGTGATAGAACCTTTAGGGTGAGGAAACCTAGTGGAAGGAAGCTAGGTTATGGGGAGTGTGACTTTGAAGGGGCTACTGGACTCCCAGACCCTTCTCTCTCTTTTTCGCATCCTGGCTGCCAACAGGCAAGCAACTTCTTCTACAGTATGTTTCTACCACATGTACCGTCTCACCACAGGCCCCAGAGCAGAGGGTCTGCCTGATCACGGACTGAAATCTCCAACAGTGTGAGCCAATAAACCTCTTTTTTTTAAGCTGATTATCCTGAGATATTTGATATAGTAACAAACAGCTGACAGACATAGGAAGAGTCTATTTTAGGAAATGTACTTGAAACCTAAGCGAAAATCCTCAATTTTTTTTTTCCTCAAATACTTTGTAATCTATTTCATGGGGTTAAAGACTGAGATATTAAAATTTCACTTGATAAAATAGTTTCTGGTATTTGAGAGAGAGAGAGATCATTAAAAAAATTAAACTAACTGGTATTTTTATTTGCATTTAATTTGAAAGAATGAAAGCACATGTGTTCAATATACAATGCTGCCATTTTTAACAAAGGTTTTGTTTTTTTCAAACTTAACCTTTTTTTAAGATTTCTTGGGAAAGATTGAGTTAGGATGTACAAATGAATATGGTGACATAATAATGGAAAGCTAAAGATTCCACATATTTTGAAAATACAGAAAAAGGTTGTTACATAAACAAAAGATGAAAATGTAAATGATATAGTTAAGGCTTCAAATTATACAGTTGATATGGTTCAGTTAACATATTGAACTACCCTTAGGATACTTATAGAACATATTTTTTAAACATATTTTTAAACAAAATTTCAGGGACAATGAATTTGAAAAATCAATATCTAATTAAATTGTTTAGTGTATTAGTTCAATAAGACCTACAAATCTTTAACAACATACTGTAGATTACAATGATAAAATAATATATCATGTTATCTACTTTAAAATAAATCACACATCATCATGATTTATAAGCACCTAAAACTGTGTTTATCTCAGGCTAATTTGTAAAGAAAGACTAGAAAATAACTATTATGTAAAGTTAGAGTAGAAAATAAAATCCCTTGACATTGATTCAGCTATATATAAAGTAGTAGACTCATGTGCTAACAGGTATAATATATATAAAATCTGTGCTACATGGACACAGCATAAAAACTGACTTTCTAATATATGGCCAAATTATAATTTATTATTTAGAATGCTCTTTAAGTTAAGTGAAAGGGGCATCAAACCTGTAATTTTTATTCTATTACTTTTGTTTTTATTTTAATTTTTATCACTAAGTAGGAAAATTCTTCTAAATTTCTCATTTACATAACTTTGCCTTTTTTTAAGATTTCTTGGGAAAGATGGAGTTAGGATGTACAAATGAATTGATTAGCACAGTTATAATTTTAGAGCATCAGATAGACTTTGAAATAAATGAGGCTTTAGGCCTATGTGTTGTGTAAAATGGTGAATGAAACTATTTTAATAGATGCGTGGGCCCCATGTTGTAGGAAGATCATGGGTAGGTGTAGTCAGATGTATACCATCTAAATGAAATTAATTTTGCGCAGGGTAATCATGTTTATGTTATAGTAATATCATAATCTGTTTTGTTTCCTAGTTGGAGCACATGCATTTGATGTATAATGCTGCAATTTTTAACAAAGGTTTTGTTTCTTTCAAACTTAACCTTTTTTTAAGATTTCGTGGGAAAGATGGAGTTAGGATGTACAAATGAATTGATTAGCATGATTATAATTTTAGAGCATCAGATAGACTTTGAAATAAGCGAGGCTTTAGGCCTATGTGTTGTGTAAAATGGTGAATGAAACTATTTTAATAGATGCGTGGGCCCCATGTTGCAGGAAGATCATGAACTGTGGCATCAGGCCTGGTGTGAGCTTCACCTGAATGCCTTTACACAGATTAGTATCAAGCTTGAGAGACTAAGTAGAGGTTGGGAGGATTGGCTTTAAATTCCTGAGATTTGATGGACCTGAGACTGATTCTCATAAGGATAAGGAAATAGTTTGAAAAAATTGAGATACTTTACTTCTCCCTACAAGATTTTTTTTTTTCTCAAAAGGTAACATTTACATTATATGAGTCATCCTTGTTCACGCACATCTGTAATCCCAATACTTATGAAGATGAGACAGGAGGATTGCAAATTTGAAGGCAGCATGGTGTAACTGAGCAAGAAAATGTTTAAAAATAAAATTAAAAGGGACTGGAGTGTAACTCAAAGGTAGAACACCACTAGATTTGATCCCCAGTATCCCTTAAGAGAATTCGGGTATAAATTTGTTATCTTGTATTGTTTTCAAGCCAATGCATATTTATCTGAAATATTAACAATTTATAATAAAAATATAGAGTTGTGTGCCTAAAATGAATATATTTTACATTTTCTGAAGGAGATAATGAATATAAGGAAAAAGTGTTTTCACCTTGTATAAAATATTGATATTTCACCATGTTTATTAAAATAATTTCAAAGATGTCATTTCTGCTACTTTGAAAAGACTATAAAATATGTTTTTAAGATAATGAATAATGTGATTCGCCTTTTAGGTTGACACAGATTTTACTAGAATGATTCTGGATCCCACTGGATAGCATACAAACAGAAGCATAACCATATTTCCTTCTTGGCCATCAATAGGGACCCTCAAGGGCTAAACTAGAAGGTTTAGCGATACTTTCATCACTTTTTGAATATTATGCAATGATTTAGTATGGGCTTTTTTCTTTGATCACACTGTCTTATTTATATAAACATATCAATAGTCATCTTGGCTAATATGGGAAATTCATATTACTTTTATACTTAAAAAAAACATGTGAGGGATTTTTAGAAAGACTTTGAACTAAAAAATAAGCTCCAGGGTGGAGCTCTATAGTAAAAAGTGAAAAGAAGCAAAGCCAGCTCAGAGAGGTTGTGGAATCTTTGAAGTTTTTGCTCCACCAACTTGTAACCTGCAGGTTCTCTTGGCTTCTTAACTCACCACTAAGCATCAAAAAAGCACCCAGACTGTGCCTTAGGGTGTCCCTCTGCCCCATGCATCCACTAAAATTAAATCAACTTCTTTGCTTATCGAGGGTCTCTCCTTTTCATCTGGAGACCCTCCTATGCCCCATCTTCTCCCTAGCATCCACATTTTAGGGAGAACATATGCTTCTTTAGTCTTTGTGACTGACTAATCTCACTTAACATAATGTTTTCCAGTTGCATCCATTTCCCTGCAAAGAACATGATTTTGGTCTTCTTTATGGCTGAGTAAAATTCCATTAGTACATATCCCATAGTTTGGTAATCCATTCATCTGTGGTTGGACATCTTGGCTGCTTCCATAGTTTGGCTATTGTGAATCATATCAAGGTCACTCACTGAACTGAACCTGAGGGGGAGGGAGGGCGAGGGAGCGGGGTGGGAATTGGGGAAGGGGTCAAATGAGAATTGTGTGCAAATATGTTGTTAACAACTTGTACTTAACAAAGATGTATGCTATATTGCACGAATTACTACAATAAAAAAAATAAATTAAAAAAAAAAAAAGCACCAAGCCCACAAAGTGTGACTCGCCGACTTACGCATAGATTTGCTTGTTTGTTTGTTTCTTCTTCTCTGTATCATGTCGTCATCATTGTGACATCAGTTGTTAAATTTCTGAAGGAAAGAGCACTGAACAGGTTTTCTTAACATTTTTAAACATTTCTAAACATTTTTCTAAAATGAAATTTTCCTGACTCCATTTAAAAGAAGAGAACAAAATAAAACAAGGAACAATTGAAGTACCACACACCATACCAAATCAATCCATATTTGCATTTCAAAAATAACTCAGCCTTTTTTTTTCTAACTATTCCTAAAATTGCCTCCAACGTATTTCTGCAACAACAAAAGACTTCTTTTTAAATATTTGTTTTCCTGACTACACCAATTCTACTAAAACTGAGGAACCATTTTAAGTTTCTTCACTATTGGTTTATTATCTTAGGTCCAATACTGTCTATAACATTTTTAGTTAAATTGTACTCCCTCAACTCAGTCAAATTCTGTAAAATTTGGTATATATATATATATATATATATATATATAGAGAGAGAGAGAGAGAGAGAGAGAGAGAGAGACTATATATATATAGAGAGAGAGAGAAAGACTATATATATATATATAGAGAGAGAGAGAGAGAGAGAGAGAGAGAGCTTGATGGAGGAGTAGAATAGTACCAGATGATCAATAATTCATGTTCAAAAAGAAATTAAATTGGTAACATACAATACAATTGTGGATTTGCAATTGATTGGTTGAAAATATATAATATTATACACAAAATGCTGTATATTTTTCAAGTTGCACATAAGATAGAGAATAAATAATGTTATGTAAGTATATTATGTTATATTAACACAAATATATTATATGTTCTGAATAACTATTCTATATCATTCCTCTGGCTCTTACTAGAATATTCCATGGAGACTTACTCATTAAACAAAAATCGATCTATTAATGTTACAGGTCTCAGCAAAAATATGTCCTAGGCATTTGAACATACTCTGTGTGCCCTTTCCCTCATTAACCTTCCCTTGTTTCCTTGTTGTATCATGGTTTTTTCCCCTAAGGCTGTGCAGAATGAGGCATCCTTGTCCCAGTGAACACAGCATCTGTTTGAAGGACATCCAGGGAGGCACAGCCAATTGTGCTGCAGCCAGACTCGGGTTCCACTCCCAGGGGAAGTGAGGAGGGAGACGGACATTTATACAAATGCCAAAGTGCCACACGTGCTGCTTATCCACCTACGTGTCTTCCTAAGCTGCCACACTGAGACTTCTTGTGACCTGTGTCCTGACAGTGCACATTGCTTCTGTGTGTTTGTCTCTCCTCTTCCATAAAAGCAAATGTCTTACTAGTATAAAGAAGCTGATGTTTCCATAAAAGCAAATGTCTTACTAGTATAAAGAAGCTGATGTTTCCCACCTTGGCTCTGCTATGCTAAGCTTCATTATCAAGCCAGTATACAGCTGCAAATAACTTCCATCATAGCTCAATTGTAATAAAAAAAGAAATATATCAAATACTCACAGTAAATAAAAGCCAAGAAACACTATAGGTATAAGGATACTTGTTGTTACTAATTATTTATCGACCCAAATAAATGGACACTCTTATTGGCTGATGATGATGTTTATCAAAATCTACCTTCAGCTAGCTGGAAAACTTTGGGTGAAGATACAAGTATAAACATAAAAAATGAGAAGAAAAGGGAGTGGGAAGAAGCTTCAGAGGGAGATTAGAAGCCTGGAAAATATTAATATCAGTGAATACTAACTTCTTTTTTGTTGGTAAATTGTAATCATACATCTTCTGAAGTTCAGGGTGACAGAAGCATACCTGCATATAGAACTCGGTGAGCCCTCCCCCAGCTCCCACCTGCTGCCTCTCCTCCCCACCTTCCCTTGCTCAGCACAGCGACTGGCTTTGATGAGTCTGTGTATGTGCATCATGTCCATTGAAGCGTTTCCCTCTTCAAACCTTCCTGTCCCTTCCATCTCCCCCAGTTAGGCCCCTGCCTTCACTACACTAAGTTTATTCCTTCTTTGTCTGGAATTCTCCCTGTGCCCCAATTTCTCCTAGCTTCCACATATAAGGGAAAATATCTGACCTTTCACTTTTTTTTTTTTTTTTTTTTCAGTATTGGGGATTGAACTCAGGGGCGTTCTACCTCCGAGCTATACCTCCAGCCCTATATTTATTCTTTATTTTGAAACTGAATCTCACTAGGTTGAGGAGTGCCTTACTAGGTAGCTGAGGCTGGCCATGAACCTGGATCCTCTGGTCTCAGCCTCCCAAATGCTGGGATTACAAGCATGTGCCACCACACCTGGCTTGACCTTTCACTTTTTGTAACTAACTAATCTCACTCAGCACAATATTGTCCAGTTCCATCCACTTTTATACACATGGATAGTCTCCACTGGAATTAGCACATTGACACTGTTAACATATCACGAAAGCACCGTTACATTTCTTGTAGGGGCAAACTTCCTTGCGCTCACCCTCAAGTCATTGAGAAACCAGGATATGGCATCTAGTGCACTTGGGTAAGAGAGTGATGTGCACTGCATTATAGAGATGTGTGCAATAAAATAAGAATCACCACAGAACACGTAGCTCTAAGCTCCAGGTCCTGTTCCATGGAGAGTTGACATACATAGATGTAAGGTTCTTGAAGCTCAAAGCAAATAAAAACATCTTGATTCTGTTCGTTAAAATTATTTTCTTCAATGTTTTTGCTACACGGCTTCTTTTTTTCTCAAAATATATTTTATCGGTTGTCTTTTAAACCAGTAATTAGAAATAAAAACACAAGGTACCAGCAGTCAATATACTGCCAATTTCATAAGGAAAAGACTCCCCCCCCCCAAAAAAAAACATAACTAGATTATTATATCTACTTTCCAGCCACATGTTTGGTCATTGGCAGCTAGTATGTCACCTTGTTTGGCACAAGGCTGACTGACACCTGTTTTCTGAATTCCTTCATCTTTGTCCTCCTAGCCCAATAATCAATACGTTGTCTAGGTAAATATAATTTTTGATTCACTTTTATAATATTGTTTCAGATCTAAGGATAAGAGTGTGTGTGTGTGTGTGTGTGTGTGTGTGTGTGTGTGTGTGTATTTGACATAATTACAATAGAACTTTACTGGAAAGAGTTCTGATGCACAACTTGGACCATTTCTTTCCTTTGACTAAGCCTCTTGATTGAATGGTGCAATCGACGAAAGCAATAGCGCATGGCCATGGCCTGCCACAGCAAAAAATAAATCAGAAGTGATCACTAGTGGGGCTCAATTTCTGAGAAGTTCATTTTCTTCCAGCTGTTATAAACTGACAGGCAGAACCATTTGCCTTTGAGCTGTCTGACGGGTCCCATTGCCTCCAGTGAAATGGTGGTCAGAAAGTTAAACGGGTGCCCTGGGTCAGCTCAATGGCTTTTCTTCTGCTCTTGAACATGGATTGCCAAGAACTTCTGTTTTCAGAGAGCATTGACATTCCCACACGCACGCAAGAAGCCTGGGTTATATCCTAAAAGACGGATATTCACAGTCTTGCGGAAGGATGCTCTTGTAATGTGGCTGTCCACACATGAGTCACAGAGTAGAGAATAGCTCTGGACAATCTCTTCTCCCAAGCACAGAATGACTTCAGCCTTGCTGTGGAGGGAATCCATCTGTTATGTGGGAAGGAAGTTGATTTCCTAGTAACAAGTATTTGGTAAGCAAGAAGGAGCTTTCATTGAATAAGGGGGGAATGGATTTTTAATCCATGAAAAAATAAGAACTTTCACTGATCATGTTCATATTATAGTAATAGTTTAGTACTTAACTATCACTTGAAATATTTAACAATTACATGAAATATCCTCTTACGTTTTTATACTTGGCACTAATTTGTGGCTTTCTACTGTTCTCGTAATGAAAAGTCAGCGTTATTCATGGAGAAGATGATCTTATGAAAAGTAGAATACTCTAAAATGACATTAGAATGGATAGAAGAGATAGTAAAGAATGGATTACAGACAAGAAGCACTGATATGAAATTGAAGGAAATGAGCAAAATACAGAAAGCCCAATACTTGGATGTAAGCTTGGCTGTGTTTAATTTTGTCCAAAAGGTTATGTTGAGCATGTTCTGAAGTGGGTGCCTTTCTTCCCAGGAGAGCGACAGTGGGGATTCCAGCAAAGCCACCCCTGCATACCCTGAGTATTTTCCAAGTGCTGTATTCAGGTTTTAAAGATGACTGTGGACTTCATACCAATATATTATTTAGATAGTAGTATCTGAAAACATTTTAGGCAGCAAAAGAAAGACTTGAAGCCCATCTATTTGCATTTATTTATTTTTTTCTTTTCCTCTCAACACAGCAGTAGATGAAACTGGAGCTAGTAGAGCCATGAAGGGAAAATGACAGCAGTGCTAACTTTCCAGAGTTCCCTGTAAACTTCTGGTTTTGATGTGAGGCTCCAGTTTCTGAAGAGATGCATCCAGTCAAATCCTGTGTGTTGGTGATAGTGTAGTAATTCAGTAACCAAAAAGAATGATTGGTTATTATGGAGCTTTTATTAGAATTTGACCTGACAATAAGTCTTAAATCTTTGTTTATAAAAATTTTAATGAAGTCACATATCTTTAACTGCCATATTATCAGCTATATCTCAGCAAAATGCAACATTATATATATGAAATATCCATTATGTATTATATCATATATGTTGATATTATATGATATAATATATTGATACATGTGTATATATACATTTCAAAATATATGCACAAAACCATCACACTTAGAAATTTAAACCATCTTCTTAATTCTTTTTCATATTAAATAATTCTAACAATAATATAATGTTATAGTAATTATATCTAGGTAGATTTTGAAATTTTACCAAGTATGTATCATCTACAAGATTTTTGGTAATCAAATGCATTTGATAATTCTCTGTCTTCTTACACTGCTATTTGACTTCATTTTTATCTCTCCATTAAATTTTAAACTGCCTGCGAATAATTTGGCCTTTTCAATAGGTTTCAATGAACTAGTACTTTATGTTTTTAAGCATGTATGTATTGGATTTTTGCTGGAAATGTTTAAAAGACATGTATTTTCTTATAAACTAACATTTTAGAAGCACATATGATTGGTTTTTAATGGCATTGATTTAAAAACAAAAAAATATATTAATGCATATTTAACATTAACAATTTTCAGTTGTGAAATATGTGGAAGAAACTTTACTTGGACATTGTAAAATTTGTTTATTATATTTTGAAAAAAGTTGATGTCAAATCAAAAGTCTTTCTAGAACAAATTTTTTTGCCAGATTCTTATCTTTGTTGATATCTTACCAGTAACTAAATCTTATATAACAATTGAATAGCAATTACTATCACTGTTTAGAAAACCACCAGCACAACTCCATCTAAATAAAACTAAACTATCTTTGACTATTTTAAACTAGGAAAGCTAATGTTCAAAACTTAGACTTTAAGGACAATGCATATTTTTAAAGTAGGAGACCTGCATGAATATTTTTGGAGACAAATTCTTTCTGGTGAATGCAAAAAAAAAAAAATTTCAGTACAAAAAAAAATCAGTTTGACAAATCTCTCTAAAACATTTCATCCACTTGCAAACTATATTATGTTAAATAGTTTCCTAGCTTCATCTTCTTCACTATAAATTATCATCATGCTTCAATTCTTTCACCATTTCCTATCGCCATTATGTGAACTGATATAAATCCTTCCTAACAGTTCATTACTGATTCAGTCACCATAAGTTCATTTCATATGTAACCCTAGTTACAGGAACTTACCTTAATGGAAGTGATTTTTACAGTATGATACAAACCCTGAGTTATGTCCTTGGATTGTTATATTACAGTTATTTCTTCTTAAGTGCACATATTAGAACTGCAGGATGACTTTGTTGGACCCCATGCTAGGGTTGTTTGCTTACCTTTCCTGCTTCGGTTCACACAGGACAGGCACATAAATCACCTCTACCACTTGACTGTTATCCTAAAGTTCAGGGATGGTAAGCCAAAACAGCTACAGCTCATTTATTATTTAAATACATTATCTCGGCATTTATTTTCATGTAATTGAAAAGTAACCAAACAACATATATTTTTCTAAACAATAAATCTTTCATAAAACTATTTTGTTTGATGTTGGTATTCCTTTATTTGGAAGTTAGTTTAAGAAGGTATCTGTTAGATATAGCAAACAGTTAAGTGAAAGTAAAGCTTTTTCTACTAAGCTATTTTGTTAGTTGATCATTTTAATATATTGTTAAATTACATTAATTTTCATCATAATATTATTTTGAAAAGAACATTCTCTTTAAGAACTTCGAAAACATTTCATTTTACACAACTCTAAGAAGAATAATACTATAATATGATTTAAAAATAGGTATGTATTCATGGCTAATGACTTATTTTTTGTTTTTATAAAAGAAGATTTTTTGATAATGATTTTTCTAAAAATAAAGTTCTATCTAAAAAGCCTTGTCAAAGCATTTAATATATCATGAATAAAAATTAAAAACAAAAACAAAAAAACCCTCTAGATTTGGAATCAGAAGGTCCCTAAAGTGAGTCACTAAGTCTGAAACTTTAAGGATCCATATTATGTTGAAATTTAAATCTGCAGGAACCTTAGTCTTTATTTTACTAACATAGACAGGGAGAGGAAAAAACCACGCACTGATCCTAAGTACATTCCACCAACGGGAAACACTGCAGAATGAACAGGTATTAAGTCAATTAACACTTCACTTACCGCTTGAACTGACTAGTCGAAGACCTGTAACAAATTTAGCGTAATTAAAATACTGTCAAATTAAATTAAAAATACATTATGTTTTAAGCCTCAAGTTTAAATGCTAGATTACAGAGAGAGATTAAACAGCAACTTTGCATTTAACATTGAAAAATGATGGTAATAACAATAATTTAAATCATAGGAAATTGCTACTTTTATAAGTGAAAAATCATTGAATGTTGTCAATTTCCTATGGCTTAAGCTATAGAAAAGAGACAGCTTAGTGTTTAAATCAATAAGGCCAGATGTCAACCTAATTGAAACTTGATTTTTTTGGTTACTGACCTCCTCTGTTCCTCAATTTCCTTAAATAAAGTTTGGATGATAATAATACCTATTTCATATGATTTCTAGAAGCATTAAAATACTTAATGTGTCTGGGGAAATAGAGTAGTATCTGTTATTATTTTTTATACTAAATGAACATTGAATGGATATGTTAAACTTAACTGCTTAGGGAGAACTGTTAGCATGATTTTCACCAAAATCCCCCAGAAATCCCTCTACTAATTAAAGTTCAATCGGGATATTTCTTCAAGTAGGCACCCCTTTGATCCTTATGTTCCTGAAATCCCTGAAACATAAATGTTCTTCCTATACCTTCTTTATTGATGACTAGCCCAGAAATTTGAAAAAGATAATACTTGGCCTAAAAACATTCCTTACTCCTGACTTAAATATAATATTTTTTTTTCAGTACTGTCTTTTAATTTTAACTGAAGCCCCTCTACTGATTTCAGTCTGTATACATCTTTTCATACTTTTTTGTATTATGAATCAATTATCCCACCATGAGGAGTTTTGGTTTCCCAATCTGTAAAATAGATAACCTACTCTCTGAAAGTGATAGACAAGCATAAATAGCACGAGAAATAATCGCTGAAAATGAAAGATAGACAAGTAACAAAGAGAAAAAGTTGCGTAATGATGTGTTGGGGAGAGGAAGGTACTAATATTCACAGGAAAACTCAAGCTTCTTAGGGATCTATTCCTATTGTTTAAGGAAGACATTCTACAATATTACAACTGCTTTATCAGTGTTTCCTAAATAGGAAACACAATGTTCACTTTTACCTATAATCCTACCCTGAGGCCCTTATTTAAACAATTTATTCATTATCTGCCTGCAAGTGGTAAGGTATCTGAACATAATCTTATCAAGATTCTATATTTGTTTCAAAAAAGACTTGGGATGTGGGGGTTTACTTCTGAAGCTTCTCCACTTGAGAAACTCTTCCCTTGAGAGAATTAAACAGCTCAGAATGTCAAACTTTGATCTAAACTGTTCACAACATTCAGAAGTAATACCAAGACAGCAATTTCCTTCTGTTTTCATCTGCAGGTGTGAGTCTCAATAGCAAAACACAGAAAACCCCAAACATCAAATTGTTGTAGAAAATATTCTCCAGGGTGCATTTTAGTAATTATCTCATTTCACCCATGAAATATATTGGAAGGATGGCGAAGGGTAAGTCAGGAATGAAGAAATCAGTAGGAATATTTTATGTATATTGGATAAAGTAGTTAGCAATTAAAAGATGTGATTTTGTTGTGTATTTTTAATAGCTGTGTATAAATTATTTCTAATTACCAAGTAAGGAACGGGACCATGTTTTCTGAAATCCATTTCAAGCTCAACCAGCCCCAAACAAAATAGTTGAGTGCTCCCAAGACGCATATTTCTTCTGTGTAATTTTATCACTGTGATTCAGATGTGGCTCTGAGGTTTCTGATATAAAAGCAATATCTTTAGAAAACCTTCCCTCCCCACGGTGGGAGAAATAAAAAATAATTTAGTCCTGGAACCTGAAACTTCAAAGCCAGGTTTACTGTTTTCCATTTGTTTGGTTCTTTTATTTATTTTTTTTTTCTCCTCATTTTCTCTCCTCCAGCGTTTTCAGACCCAGGTTTCATCTCGTGTTACTGCCACTTACAAAGGCTATTTGTTGTCACCAGAGATTGGTGGCATTGTAATCCTCAAGTGTCCAAACTATCTTCCTGTCCTTTCCACTTATGTATATAAAACAAATGTGAAGATCAATTGAGCATTTAGGTATTTTCTAATAAGATGAATTAATAAATATCTAAATATGAAAATCATAAGCGTCTTTGATTTGCACAGAGATGTGCTCCCAAGGAGAATGTGCTTGATACATGTGGTTGAACACTTTAAGCGTTCCAGTCGACCTGCTATTTGTACAGGCACTGTATGTTTTTCAAAGAAAGGAAGAAAAGCCAAAAGGAGAGAGGGAAAGAGAAGAAAAAAGACAATGAACATTGCTGTATCATTTTCTGTTGCTGACAAAACTGGGAAACTTAGCACAAAACAAAGGAACCTCATTATCTCATATTTCATGAGTTTCATGGGCGGGTTAAGGTAGGGAGTCTATTCTGTGTTTCACCCCACGGATGTCTGGAAATCGAGATGTGAGCTGGAGCTGGGGTGTGTTCCATGACTCCAAGAAGTCATGTTTTGTTAGTAGAATGTCATTCCTATGGTGGGTGATGCAGGTCCCTCTTCTTCTCTGTCATCATTGGCTGCTGGAAGTCACCCTTGGGTCCTTGCTGAACAACCCTCTAGCAATGGAGAAGTGTTTTGATTCAGAACCAGCCAGACAACCTCTTCAAAGTCAGCTCCAGTGGAATTCTAATTCTATATACTGTAATACCATCACTGTAGTGACTATCCCTCACCTTCATCAAAAATATGGAACCAGGCCTTGATTCTTGCATTGGAGGACCTTCTTAGAATACTGCTTAGTAAACTCAGCCTTCTTTCTAGTAGTTTCTGTTGGAGAGACAAATGTTGTGGACACACTGTAAAGGAATATAATACATGTCTTAATGTTCAAACATGGAGATCAGCAACCAGGCTTGATGAACACAATAGAGAATGACCCGGAGAGCTAGAGACACACTCAAGCCCAACATGGCGAGGTTGAGCAACTCACTCCGAATCCTAAAGACCTTAGCTTTCTCATTGGTAGACTCTTAAAACTAACTCATGAATTTACGTAGAGAATTAAATAGATAACATATGCTATACTACAAGTAGAGAGACTATTAGTACAAAGTATCTATTATTAATCATTTTTGTATATGTTATAATGCTATCATTAAAGAAGAAAATGAATCTGGAGAAAATATAGCACATGCATATGTGCTTAATATTCATATATGTTCATCATTATAATGTTTCCTTTTCTCCTACAGTTTGAATTATGGCAGCAACATATGATCAGATGGTATTGCTTGTTTGCTCCTAAAGGTCAGGAGAGAGATGAGAGAGCTAAGTCACTAGACATATGATCTACAATATTCCGCAGGATAAAGTCCTTAACTTTGTTATGAAATTGTTGCAGGCAAACTTGATAATCAGAACACTATACAGGGAATAATGACCCTCCTAGGAATAGGGACTCTGGCACTTATCTGGCCAACTTGAGAGTAACTGACATGATGAGGGTCACAATTTCAGAAGGAAATGTAGATGGAGGCAATTTCACATACATCCAAAGGATGCAGGCAGTCAAAACTGAGTACATATTGTAAATCTCAATGGAGAAAAGTGGACGTAATTGTTATCATTTGTCACCAATAGTGTTCTTACCCATTTCTTTACCTGCTATAAATAAAAAGCAACTCTAGAGGTTGCCGAAGGGACTCTCAGTTTACTATCAATACTGTTTCAGAGAGGAAAGGGAAATGACATGTCTTCATATCCTATGAAGAAGAAATGTGGTAAGAAAGAAGTATGCCTCTCAAAGAATGAGGGGCATTGGTTTTCTGGTGTTTGGCAGAGTCAATCTCAACCTCTAAATTACCAGTGGAATATGTTCAGTGCATCCTCACAGAAAATAAGGCATTAAAAATTTTCTGTCTACTTATCTACAGGAAAGATTTTGCTTAACACATGTATTAATATCAGAGAAAATCTTTTAAAAAGATGACAAAATCACAAATGGAGAGACATCTTTATTATGGAGTTTTGCAAAGCTCCTACAGTATTATTTAAGTACAAAATTCAGCGTCTCTCTCCTGGTTTTCTTCATTCTATGATAAAAGCTCCCAATCCATCTGCCACTATCCACTCAGCTCATGAGGGGATGTGAGTTGATAATGCCTTGTGTTTTAGTTGTGTCTACCTTCCCACTAATTCTCTTGCTAGATGAGGGCTAAACCTCAGCTGATCCCCTGTGCTCAAGTCCTGAGCAATCCAGGGGCTCTGCATCTCCTCTACAATTTGCAACATAGGGCCCTATGGACAGAATGGATGAACACACACTTAGGAATATGAAAATCATGAGAGATATGGTTCTCTAAATCTCACCAGATTTCTGACCATTCCTGGGGCACCAGTAGCATCACAATGCCTCTTAAAAGTTTCTGTTCTTGTTTAATAATATAGGAAAACTGATCCCACTTTCTTTTCCTACTTAATATTTGACTCAAAACCACGAGGACTGCATTTGTTCATAACTTTGAGGGACCAGCACATAGAAGGCTCTGCTGGTGAAGCCATTTGTGTGACTGCTGCAGGCAGCTGAGGCTGCACTGAGACTGATGGATTCTGGGATACCTTGTCCTTGCCCTGTGTGGTTTCAAACCCCCATTTTTCACATGGTGCCAGTGTATTCTGAGTGTGATAAATGGAACCTCAATGGCCTCTGAGGCTTAGGCTTGGAATGTCATTTCCTCTGCTTTCTGTTGAACAAACCAAAGCACACAGCAGGCTGGGAACCTGCCGATATGCCTTGACTGGAAAAGCAAGCAGGTCACCCTGTAAAAGCAGTATGCCAGCACCATCCCAGGAATTGCTCTGGCTGTATTTGTAGACCCATCAATCATCATCCTCTTCCCACCATAATTCCTCTACTTCCAACATGCAAAATAAACTCTGATAACTTGCCTGCAGTAGAAGCTGAGCCCAGAGGAACAGGTACACTCTTCCCTGAGGTCACCCACCTGGCTGCAGTTGCTGTGGCTCACGGGGGGGCTGGCTGTCAGAGGGACGCCATAGGGAATGGCATATCTGCTCCCCATGGTGGCTGTGCCTCTCTTTCCACAGGTTGGATGTTCTTCCTTACTTAGCCACACCACAATCGAAAAGCACAAAGACCGAGGATGCTATGGGACCTCTTGAGGCTTCTGCTCAGAACTCATAAGGCCTCATCTCCTACACCACATTTGACTGGTCAAAGCAAATAAGAAAACCAGACCAAATAAAGAATGGGGAAAATGGCCTTTTCCTCTTGGTTGGAGAAGGTAGAAAACATTGCGTAGTGAAGAGTCATGAGGACAGAGATCAGAGATGATTTTGTGGCCATCTTTCAAATAACCTGCCAGGTTCCTTGACTCTTATATTTATTTTTGTAAAAATCAAACACACACACACACACACACACACACACATACACACACACACACACACACACACACACACACACCACTTCTATCATTTTTCAGTGGATTCATCACAGTGGAGACTGTAGCAATTTTGATCTTTCTCTCACTTTCTCTCCTATGGAAATGTTTCTTGAAATATGAGAGCAATAGTGGTACTCTAGTGATTCAACATGCAAAGGCTATAATACAAGATGGCTGTACATATATTATTTTGCTTATATTTATAGCAATCATTGCCTAAATGTAGAATATACAAGTACTTCAGTATTTGCTTTCAGGCTATATTCTTTGTTATTAGTCTTTCCTTCCTTCCTCCCTTACTTCTTTCCTTCCTTCCTTCCTTCCTTCCTTCCTTCCTTCCTTCCATCCTTCCTTCCTTCCTTCTCCTTTCTTGGTACTGAGTATTAAACCCAGGGGCATTCTACCTATGAGTTCCAATCCCAGCACTTTTATTTATTTATTTATTTATTTATTTATTTATTTATTTATTTATTTATTTTTAATTTTGGAACAGGATCTTCCTTAGTTGTGAAAGACCTCTCTAAATTGCTAAGACTGGCATTGAACCTTTGCTCCTCCTACCTCAGACTCCCAAGAACTGAGATTACAGGTGTTTACCACCATGCCTGGCTGTTATAGGCCACATTCTGTTTTAATAATAAACTCTTTTTTTGTGTGTGTGGTACTGGGGATTGAACTCAGGGGCATTCTACCTCTGAGTTATACCCCTAGCCCTATTTTTTATTCTTTATTTTGAAACAGGGTCTCACTAAGTTGCGGAGTGCCTCACTGGGTAGCTGAGGCTGGCCTCGAACCTGGATCTTCCGGTCTCAGCCTCCGAACGCTGGGATTACAAGCATGCGCCACCACACCCAGCTAACAATAAACTCTTTGTCCAAGGCATTGTCATGTTATTACTATATTATTGTTTGTTACTATCACTATTTTTTCCTTTACTTATTTGCAGTGCTGGAGATCAAATCCAAGGCTTAGAATACACTAGGCAAGTGCTTGGCCACTGAACCCCGCCCTTAGCTATTTAATTTTATATCATTTTTATACTATTATGGTTCATAACTGCATAAATCACAAGGATTGGATGAGTGTCTCACAAATGAATTGTTGCTGCATAAAAGTAATGATGGGAATTGTAGCATAAGTACCTTAGCACCATAAAACTTCATAAACCTAAGGATAGATTCCAGGGCAGAATGAGTATGAATCTGCATGTGCACTGACAAGGGACATACAAAGGTAATGACTGCTCATAAGCAGCACCACAAATAATACAAATAAACAATGAGGAACATGAAAACATGGTTTTAGAAATCCATTTGTACCTATTTTCCCACATGCTTTCTATTATTACACTCCCCAAATTGTGTACTGATGCCACTGATACATTGACTACTTTATTAAAATTTACGGACCTTTGGGCTAAGCTGTTTGCTTTTATATTCTTTCATAACAGGTTTGAGACATGATTTACAGAAGAAAGTTGTTTGTTTATTTTTTACTAACTGTAGGAGAAAACAATGATTCCAGCATCATTCAAGTCAACACTTCTCCCAACAAGATAGTCACTGTGCTATCAAGAAACTTGTAAAGTTAGCCACTGACCCAAGAGAAATGCTATGTTCAGGGAGGAATCAGAAGGAGCAATTGACAAAAAAAGTTCTGTAAAATGACATTGTTGGAATTACAACAATGTACTGCATGACACTAAAGAGTAGTTCCCAGCCACATATGTAGAAAGAAGTGTTTCATTCTAAAGATGATTGAAAACAATTTTGTACCATGATATGTTGATTATATATCAGCCATTGGTTTATGCAAATAAAGTATCTGAGGAGAAATATGTTACTTTTTCTACATATCATTGAAAATTCATGTGGTAGGGACATGTTTTATTATGTTAGTGATTGTGACTTTTGACGTTAGCTTCAAAAGAACTCATCCATACGTAGGGTAGGGGATCGGTTATGTACTAGGGAAATATTTAAAATATTTATTCAATCTCTTAATAGCTGGAATGGTATGGGTACCCTCTATTAGAACAAGTAGACCATAAACCATCTACATGAACTTACAAGTATATTCTAGCTATATTTCACCCACAGTAATTTGTGAGAAAACAAACAAATGAAATCGGAGTTTAGGTTTATTGGAGGGGGGTGAGTAGGTGCCAATATACTGCCTTCTAACCCTCAAAGTGACTTTGAACAAGAAGGGTTTCAGCAGTCTCTCTCTTCAACTTGAGCTTTCATAGGCACTAATGCAAGTAAAACATATCATCAGTGGTCTGACAGATGATTTTTCAACTTTCAGGACAGATTTTTTTTCTGATATTTTGAAATTTCTAGAAGTGTACTCATCTTTCTAGCAATTCTCTTGCCTTCTCTTCTTATATCCTTTTCTAGTTAGTCTTAAAAATCATCCCATCTGAAACTGGTCACAGCAAATCTACCTAGAATTGTGCACTTTAATCTGGTCTTCTGACCTTCAAAGAGTGTATTCATTCTGGATCTTTCTGGGAACTTCTCAGCACCTTAAGCTCTCTTAATTTTTTGTGTCAGAGGCAACACAGAGTATATTTTTCCCTCTAATCATCCTATGGGAAAACATTCTTTAACAAGACAGTTCCATGTATATATTATACCAGTATTATCACTTGTTTAATGTACAAACCAATGGGTTTCACTACGACATTAGTATACATACACATATGAACTTTAATCACTTACCCCAATTCACCTTTCCTACCCCAAACAGTTCCTCTTCTACTTTCAGATTCCTTTGTTGTATTTTGTCTTAATTTCTACATATGAGTGAGAACATTCAATATATGTCTTTCTTTGTATTATTTTGCATAATGTGATGTCTTTCATTTAATTTCTTTTCCTGCAAATGGCAGAATTTCATCCTTTATGGCTGAATTGTGCATATATACCATTATCTGTATCCATTCATCTGTTGATGGGTACCTAGCCTGATTCCATATCTTGGCTATTGTGAATAGTGCTGGAATAAAAGGTGGATAAGGAAATGTCTCTTTTGTATGCTGCCTTCATTTCCTTCATACTCAGGGACAATTTGCTGAATAATATAATAATTCTATTTTTGGTTTATTTTGAGAACTTCCATACTGCTTTGCATAGTGATTTAATAACTTACATCCCCACCAATAGCATATAAGAGTTTCTTTTTCTTTATAATCTCTCACTAGCATTTATGGGCTTTGGTTTTTTTTTGTTTTTTTTTTTTTTTTTTTTTCAAATACTATGCTGTATTTATAATGGCTCTGTAGCATGTTTTGACATCAGGTATTTGGATGTCTCCAGCTTTTCACTAAGGATAGCTTTAGCTATTTGGGGTATTTCGTGTTTCCATATGAATTTTAGGATTTTTTCCTAATTCTATGAAGAATGTCATTGATATTTTGATGGAGATTTCATTGAATCTATAAATCACTTTGAGTATTATGGCCATTTTGACAATATTAATTCTCCCAATCCATGAATATGGGAGGTCTTTACACCTTCTAGAGTCATCTTCAAATTCTTTCTTTGATGGTTTAAAATGTTCACTGTAGAATCTGATCTCTTGCTTTCCTGTTTCTATGCCTTTTATTTCTCTCTTTTGCCTGATTTATCTGCTAGAATTTTTGGTACTATCCTGAATAAGAGTGATGAAAGTAGAAATCTTTGACTTGTTCCTAATATTAAACCAAAAGCTCCTAGTTTCTCCCCATTCAGTATGATATTACCTGCTGGACTGTCATATATACTCTTTATTTTGTTGAGGTATTGAGCCTTCTATATCAAATTTACTCAGGGCTTTTATCATGAAGTGATGTTGCATTTTATCAAAAACTTTTATCAGACTTTTTCTGCATCTACTGAGATAATCATTTATTTAAATTTTTATTTTATTTATATGTATATACATTTACTTATTTGTGTATATTGAACCATCCTTGCATTCCTGTAAGGAAATCAACTTGATCATGTTATGCGATCTTTTTAATGTGCTATTCAATTCAACTAACCAGTAATTTGCAGAGGATTTTTACATCTACATTCATGAAGGATATTTCTCTAGAGTTTACTTTTTGTTGTGCCCTTGTCAGATTTTGGTAACAGGGCAATATTGACATTGTAGAATGAGTTTGTAAGGGTTTCTTCCCTTCCTATTGTACAAAATAATTTAAGAACAATTAATGTTAGTTCTTTAAAATTATGCTTAAACTCAGCAGTAGATCCATCCAGTCCTGGGCTTGTTGTTGTTGTTGTTGTTGTTAAAAATAAAGCTCAAATTTGATCCAGTAATCCCACTACTGAATGTAAGTATAAAATAAAGAAAACCAGTATGTTGAAGAGATACCTGAACTCCTGAACTTCATTTTCACTGCATCATTACTCACAGTAGCCAAGATATGGGATCAATCTAAGTCCAAGAACTTATTAATGGATAAAGGAACTATAATGCATATACACAATACAATACTATTCAGGATTAAAAAAAAATAATCCTGTCATTTGCAACCATGCAGATGAATCTAGACAATATTATGCTACCTCAGATAAGCCAGGAAAAGTATGACAAATGCTTCATGATCTGTCTTATATGAGGAATCTAAAAAATTCTAACTCACAAAAGGAGAGAGGAGAATGACAGTTGTGTGGGATTGGTGGAGAGGAGAATGAGAAGTCGGTCAAAAAGTTAGACAGAATGGATCATTTCTACAGATATATTGTGCAACATAACAGATATAGTTAATAATAATGTATTATTAATAATTGCTAAGAGAGTAATGGTACAAGTTTTCAACCACAAAAAAATGATGACTATGTGACATAGTGGGTATACTACTTACCCCGATAGAAGTAATCATTTATACATATATATATGTATGTATATATACAATTTACACATGTATAGTGTACATATGTGTGTATATAGTGTATCTAAACATAATTATTCATCATAATTATAGTTTTTATCTTTCAAGTACACCACTATATAAAAAAATGAATGGATAATTTGTAGAAAAGGAAATAAAATTAGCTAAGAAACACATATTTTTGAAGTTTAACTTCACTAAATAATAACTTGAACATTTTAGTACAAAATAAACTAATGAAACCATAAAGAAAACATCTAGTTAAGGTCTTAAAACAGGAATAAAAAACAGTGGAATATTGTTGAGTCTTACTTCATGGTGACAGGTGATAACTCCTTTGGCTGAGTGAGGAGGTAAATGAGGACTCAGCCAGTAGGGAAGCCCTCAAAGCTAACCTTGGGCTTCATTCCTGTCTCTGGATGTGCAGGCTTGCTTAGGTAGAAAGAAGAACAGTAGTGAAGAAGGGGAGGAGAGCACCAGAAATAAAAATGTGGTGGCACAGATGAGCCATGGGGAGTTCTTCAGCAGTAGCAGGAAGCCTGTAGTTTAAGTCATTGAATGCCTCTTCCTGTGGTGCAATTATCTTCAGACAAAGAAGGAATGGTCTGGATACATAAATGTATGGTTATTAGCATGGAGGGATCTAAGCTAATGAGAAAATATTTGGTCATAGGGAAAGCATAAAGTGGTCTTGTTTCTCGAGTTGCCAGGGACAATTATAGTTTTTGCTATACAGAGTTGTAATTGCTTGTGAATAATGTAATCAATGTGTTTATTTGTGTGGGTATGTTTATATTACTGGACTTTGTCCTGTGGGTTTTAGTGTGATGGTTCTTTTGAACCATTTTTATTATAAGATTAGTAGTGAAATATTCTAAGAAAGCTGTATAGATTCTATTTTTCTGATAATCTTTTAAAAGGTGGGGTTCACGTTAATGTCACCATGCTAGGCGTAGACTTTGATGGTCACTTGTTTTTCTCTGACTTTGTGTTTTAGAGCACAGATTACTCTTTCATTGTGGTATTTCTATATTTCTTTGAAATTTCAATAAAATCCTCATCTGAAAACACTCCAATGACTCAAAGGAGACCTGATAATATCTGGAGATAATTTTTGATTGTTGTGATTGGGGAGGGAAGATGCTACTGGCATCTTCAGAGAGAGAAGAGGGAGGCTGCTTAGCATCCTATAGTACAGAGGACAGCCTCCAATAGCAGAGAAGTATTCGTCCTCAAATGTCAGAATTGCCCAGTGTGAGGCCTCCCTGCTAAGACAAAAGAGGGAATGTACATTATCAGATAAGTAAGTTTGTGCATCTTATGAACTAAAGAGCAGACAAATGAAAATTTCCCACCAAGAAAGGATTAAGTACATGGTACTCCAAGTCATCGAAAAGCTTAATACAAAACCAAGAGGAGAGTGTACAGAATGAATAAGATATTTCAGAGATAATAGTGACATTTTTGCACACTACAAACATTTTAAAAGAGAGATCTGAGAGCACACTCCAAATGTTAATGTATTCTGACGACGACTCTGGTAAGCAGTGTGTCTTTGTGTTCCCTTTCACTAATGAAAGGACACACGCAGAAAGGTCAGAGGCGGCGGGGCAGGGTCACGGAGTGAATTATGATGGAGTCCAAACTAGATTTTGAGGATCCAGTTTTCAGTTATGATCAAATTATATTACTTCTCAGATATTTTCAAGGCAGTTGGTAATGATTATATTTCTCTCTGAACATAAAAAGCTTGATTTTTTTATAAATATAAATATGGAAAAAGGCAAGGAGTAACTTGGGGCACATTACATTTGTTGTCATCTATGAATATGCTTTCTTGCTTAAGGAATCTGAGCATATTAGTATACACAGATGCCAATTACAGAGAATTTCTAAATTGGTGGCCTTCAGGGAATGTAAAGTTAATTAATATTTAATTCTCTAAAAAAATGACTATCTTCCTACATGTTTAATTGCAGAATAGAATACTGGCTATTTGGTTTGGATGTGCAATAATGATAGTAATCCCTTCCCATAATTTTAAAAAGTTTCATTAGAAATAAATAATCAAATAATTATAGAAGAAATATCCCTATAGATCCTAAGGAGATATAATCTAATATATCCTGCTAATTTTATATGTAGGAACACATTAACACAGATTTTTTTTAAACAATTAAAAAATTCAAGCTAATTGATTATAATAAATGATCATCAGATATCAAATTAATATCAAAGACAGCTAAAAGTATACCTCACATATAAAGTAAATATATGACTTGCTTTATTTTTAAGTAATTTATAAATATATTGATCTTTTCACATATTTAGTCAAATAATTTTAATTTAAATATAAAACTAGGATCAGAATGTAATTTCTCCTTGTAGGTCTTAGACCCTCTCCAGTGCAATTGTATACATCTTCTTTCTACAGTATGCATTCTTATTAAAGATAGCTCAGTATACTTCATCTATAGTAAATATAACACAGAGCACACCCAGAAGGAAATGTGTGGTCAGGTATGACATAATGTGATGATGCTGTTCTGATCAACATCTCTGAGAGGATAAACCACTCTATATCCTCATGTCTTCCTAATGGGAACCAACTATTTAACTGACAATTTCTTGAAGTTTACATACTTACTGAATTCATAATCAAATTTTGAAACACTGATATGTGCCAGGAGTTTCCCTGGCTGAGAATGTAAAACCATTTTATATATAGGATTTATATCTTAGGCATCATAAATACATGTGTGTTATATAAATAAAGTGCTATGATACATTTGATTTTTTTTCTCTGGCATTGATTATAAAGAAGATACCTAAACTACAATCGAAACAGGAAACGTTTTAGAACCAAAGGGATGACTTTCATAGCTTAATCCTGATGTCAGCTAAACAGAGGTAGGAGGACATTCCAAGCAGAAGTGATGAAGGTACAGCTCAACTAAAGCCCCCGACAAGGAAGACAGCCTAGCAAGTGGGTGGGAAGGATGGGACTCACATAATTCAGCAAGACACTACCCTCTGTGCAGGGGTGAGGGGAGTATGAAAATTGAGAGAGAGAGAGAGAGAGACAGAGACAGAGACAGAGACACAGAGAGACAGAGAGAGAGACAGAGAGAGAGAGAGAGGCAGAAGCCACTCCACAGGTAGTTTACATATGTCTTCAGGGAGAATTTTTGAAAAACATCTTTCATTGTTCAAATAAATAATGCTAAGACGATGGAGGATAGCTGGAAAGGAAGAAGCAAAATGAGAATAGAGTCTGAATGAGAGTTGATGAAGGACTGAATTCTCATGACTACAGAAATTGGAGAGAAGAGATCGTACTTCCCATCCATGTAACTGGAATGCAGAATGTAATGACTGTTAGGAATAAGTAAGCCAGTGTGGTGGTGCATGCGTGTAATCTCAGTTTTGGGGAGGCTGAGAAAAGGAGGATCACAGGCTCCTGGCCAGCCTCAGCAACTTAGTGAGGGTCTCCACAACTTAGTGAGACCCTGTTTCAAAATAAAAAATAAAAGTAGGGCTGGGGTGTAGCTCAGAGGTTGAATACCCCTGGGTTGAATCCCTAGTAACACACACACACACACACACACACACACACACACACGCAAAACCAAACTCTAAATTTAGAATTATATGCAGTCTATGGCGTGATTTGAATGACTATCTATAACAAATTATAAAGATCAACTTCTGATTCCTTCCTTCCAAGAAGCGTGTGACTAAGTGAATCCACATCTCAGTTTGCCTTTTTTGTATCCTGAACATCCCCTTCTGAATGGCTGGCTAAAATCTATGCGACAAGTGGCACTTTTATGTAAGTCACAGAAATTCAGTATTGATCAAATCACAGGTTCATTGTTAAGCATTTTAATAAGAAGATTGTGTTCAGTTAAGCTTGGCAAAACGCCTTTTAGAAATTACATTTTAATACAATACCTGATCTAGAGTATATTGAATCAAACATACATCTGGAGGAAAGAGAAGAGTGATAGTGAAGGAAAGCCAGAGTTCAGAGCAAAGCTACCCATA
>PVLC010013905.1:0-40365 GCA_004027655.1 Graphiurus murinus
TCTCTCCTTTTTCATCTGGAGACCCTCTTATGCCCCATCTTCTCCCTAGCATCCGCAAATTAGGGAGAACATATGCTTTTTTACTCTTTGTGACTGGCTAATCTCACTTAACATAATGTTTTCCAGTTGCCTCCATTTCCCTGCAAATAACATGATTTTGTTCTTCTTTATGGCTGAGTAAAATTCCATTGTGTACATACCCCATAGTTTTGTAATCCATTCATCTGTCGATGGACATCTTGGCTGGTTCCATAGTTTGGCTATTGTGAATTGTGCAGCTATAAACATAGATACACATGCATCGGTCTGATAGTTTGGTTTCCATTCTTTTAACTAGTTTTTAACCCAGGTGAGAGAGAAGCACATGATTGTGCTGACTGGTCTCAATATAACTTTGCAATTTCCAACCAGGATCTCTCACCAAGACTCACTAGGAATTTTCAGGAACATCAGTCCCTCTCCATTCTCTGGGGCCATGGGCCCACAACATCCCCTGGGTCTGATCAACATCCTCAGTCTCCCCTTCTTTTCTCTGGTCTCCTAGCTAAGGTCAGTCAGCCTGGATCGGCTCTACTCTGGACATGTTTGGAAAATTCCACAGTCCTGCACCTAAAAGTAGGTCTTTCCCCATCTACTGTGCTGGGTTCTTTTGACTTGGATACAAGGGTCTTCCTGTCAGTTCTGGAAGATCTGATTTTATCATTCATTTGATAATTATACACCTGTGTTTTACTCTTTCTCTCCTTCAGGAATGCCTAATAGTTGGATGCTGGATAGACGGGATTGAGCCTTAAGATTTTTCCACGTCCACTCTTCTCCTTCTATATTAATTGTTATTATTATTATTATTATTATTATTATTATCATCATCATTATTTGTGGTACTGAGAATTAAACCCAAAGGCATTCTACTTCTGAGCTACACCCCCAGCCTATTATTTATTTTATTTGGAAACGAGGTCTCGCTAGGTTGATGAGAGTCTCACTACTTGCTGAGACTGTCCTCGAACCCTCATCTCTCCTGTCTCAGCCTCCCAAGTACTGGGATTGCAGGCATGCACTGCCCTGTGTGGCTCTTCTATTCTTCTATTTTTTCTTTTTCTCTCTTCCTTCCTTCCTTCTTTCGTGTGTGTTACTAAAGATTGAACCCAGGGGCATTCTACCTCTAATTTACATCCCGAGCTCTATTTTTACTTTTTATTTGGAAACAAGGTCTCGCTAAGTTGCTGGGAGCCTTGCTAAATTGCTGAGGCTGGATTCAAACCCGTAATCCTCCTATCTCAGCCTCCTAAGTACTGGGCTTACAGGAGCTACCATGCCTGGCTCTGGCTCTTCTATTTTCTATTTGTGTATTTTTTATCTGTTTCTGGAAGAATGCTTCAACTTTATATCCCATCACTTCTATTGGATATTCTATTTTTATAAATTAAAAATAAAATACCTAGGAACTCTTTCCTGATCACATTCCTTTTTCATAGCATCCTGATCTTTTTTCTCTAAGAATATTATAGTGGGTTTTTTGTTTTTGTTTTTTTGTAAAGTGCTCTCTTCTTCTCCACATTGTGTTTCCTTTTTCTGGTTGGTTGACCTGGACAAATCCCTCGCCCACATCAAGCTTCCTTCAACTGTGGGGACTGTACACACTCTTTGAGGCATGTATGTGCATGTGTACACACACAGGAATTTGAACTGGTGGATGCCAGTCTGGGATGCTAGGACAATGATCCAGGTTTTTCACTGAGGAGGAAGCATCTGGAAATCTCTCTGATATGAGTTTTTTTTTTCAAAGGCGGCTTTCCTCTCAGCTATCTGGGAGATGGGTATCTGGCTCAGGGTCCTCTGGGAACTGTGAAGGGATATGGGAGGTGAGAAGGGGGCGCCAGCGGGCACAGGCTCTTTTCCCTCTTACCTGTGCTCAGTCCTGTGCCTCACAGAGTCCTCTGCTTTGCCTGTTGTCCCCAAGTCCAGAGCACACCTGGTTCAATTTTTTTCAGAGAAAAAAACGGTCAACCTCCTTGCAAGCAGCTGGAGAATGGTCCCTGGTTCCAGCCTGGTGCTGTGGGGTGGGGGCTCCCCCGCTCAGTCTCTTCTGCATTCTATTGACTTAATCAGCATTACCTCATCCCTTTCCATCTGATAAAGTTTCCCAGTTCTCTTATCTCCTCCCCCATTAATTATTCCTTTCCTATCAATATAGTAAGGTTTGGGGGAGAGAGATAAATGTATGCATACAGTCAATATACCTTGTTCAATTAGAAGACTAATTTCTTTTTAAAGTCTAATTCTATTGATTTGGTATTTATACTTTCAACTTCCTGATTTTTAAAAACACGTTTATTGCCAATCTCTAGTTTCATTGCTTCGGGGCCCAGGTTGTGGTGCTCTGGAGAACTGGTTCTCTGGGCAACTGGCTGAGGTTTTCTTCATATCTCAGTATTTAGTCAATTTTGGGTAATGTTCCAATCTATAATCAGAAGGAAGGTGTGTTCCCTCTGGGGGGAAGAGTTTGATGTATCCTTGCTTCTTAAATCTTATTATTTATTAAAATCTTCTAGGTTCTTATCTTTTTTTGCCTCCTTGATGTGTAATAAACTCATGCTGGTGGTGTTAGTCTCAAGAAATTGTTTGTGTTTTTTTCTTTGTGTTTTTTTTTTTTTTTCTTTTTGATGCTTTTTTGATGCACAAACAGAGGCTCGTGGCCTTTGTCCCTTCATAATAAAGGCCTCCCATCAATAGGAAGTGGCTGCTTTATCCCTTACATCACCTCAGCACAAGGACAGCCGTCCCTGGCACTGAGGGACTGTGGGCTTGGCAATGCGGGCGTGGGTATGGAAGGCGAAGCCAGGCTTTCATGGGTTAGGAAGAGTGGGAGGCGAGCCCCTGCAGGTAGGATACTTTAAGAAGCCTGGCTGAAGGAAGAAAGACAACCCCACTTGAGCAGGTGAGGAGCAGGTGGGGACCTGGCACTTTAGGAACCTCTGGGAAAAGCTGGGCCCAGCGGTGCACACTTGTAATCCCAGTACATGGGAGGCTGAGACAGGAGGGTGGCAGATTTGAGGCCAGCTTCAGCAACTTAAGTGAAACCCTGTTTCAAAATTTAAACAAAGCCAGGCGTGGTGGCGCATGCTTGTAATCCCAGCATTTGGGAGGCTGAGACTGGAGGATTCGGGTTTTCGGCCAGCCTCAGCTATCTATCTAGTGAGGCACTCCACAACTTAGTGAGACCCTGTTACAAAATAAAGAATAAAAAATAGGGCTGGGGTATAGCTCGGAGGTAGAATGCCCCCGAGTTCAATCCCCAGTACCACAAAAGAAAAAAAAAAATTGAACAATTTTACAAAGGGTTAGGAGTGTAGTTCAGTGGCTATGGGAAAGAGCTGGGGTTGGGCAGAGGCTAAAGATACGAAAGCCATTAGGGCCACAGATGGCAGGGCTGTAGAGATGGCAGGGACTCTCTGGGGAAGGAGCAGGCCTCCTTGTCTGTGGCTGCACAGGGAGGGCGTGGGTAGATAGGTTGGCAGGGCCTGGGCAGGGGAGGGCCCTGGCTCTCAGAAGGGAGCGCCATCTGCCTGGGAGAGCTGAGGCCAGGTGTGGATGTGCCAGGATGGAGAATGGAGACACAGCTCCCGGGGGCCGGGGTACGGTTCTCTCCTGCAGCGCTTGGCCGCCTAGAGCCTGGTCTTTGGGTGGTCCCAGAGCGATATACTCAGAAAATGTTGTCAAGAGGGTGCTGAGGCAGGACGCAGGGCTGGTCTTGGTGGGGACATCAGAGGAGACATGGTGGGCCTTGGAAGGATGGGGCAGCTGTAAGACGCGGGCTTGGCAGGGGAAGGCCTGGGGCTGGGGCTGGAGCGGCCTGCTCAGAGGGAACAGCCGCCAAGGGCAGCCCCTGGAGCAGCTTGCTGGAGTGAAGGGAGGGGCCTCGCGGAAAGGACAGGGTGCTGGACGAGTGGCTGCAGTCACCCAGGTGCAGGCCAGGCAGGTGGCAGTGACTAAGGCTGCCGCCCGGGCATGCAGCTCATAGAGCAGGAGTAGCCCGGGGGCTTCTTGAGGAATGCTGGACATGGGGCACCAACGCCCATGGAGGCAGGGGCCCAGTGCAGCAAAGCGGCTCGGGGCTCAAATGCTGACCAGACACATCCTGCCCTGGCTGAACCTCAGTCACGTCTCTGTGAGGGTTTGGGTTGGCCTTGACCCCTCGGAGCAGGACTCTCCAGGCCTCACCCCAGGGGTTACGGGGCATTGGAAGACAGGACCTCAAGAGGCTGACAGAGGCAGGAAGCCCTCAGGGAAGCAGGTGCAGCAGGAGGGGCGTGGGGCTGGTTTGTTCCCGAGGCCCCAGGGGCCACCCTGCAGGTGGGTCTGGCTCTCCACCTATTTATTGCAGGGAACGTGAGGTGGCCTTCCATCTCCCAGAAGCAACGAGACCCACAGACCTGGCTGCCAGGCCCGGGGAGCAGGGGAGCACAGTTCAAGGAATCATCTGCTCCACACCTGGCACGGAGACCCCAGGACACCCAGGGAGCCATGAGCTGAGGGGTCGCCCTGCCCACATGCCACTGGGGTGAACCAAGTGTGGGCCCCTTTGGTAAAGAGAGGCTCCGCCTGGGACCTGGAGTCACCCCCAAATCACCCAAGACACAGCGAAATGGAGAGGCGAGTCAGGCTTAAAATAGCTAAATAAATCTTTAATATTTCTAATTGCAAATGTACAGAAATTGCACAGCCACACAGAGTCTTAGAACACCAACAACTTTCTCTATACATTATTACATGGTTAAAAGTCACGGCTGGAGGGGCGCTCCAGCCAACTCCCGCATTTGAATTTTTTCCTTTTCACATACTTACAAAAGGGGGGAGCTGGGATGAGGTGGGGCTGGGGCGGCTTCGCAGCCGCGTGTATAGAAAAGAGGGGCTGTTTCCCTGGATGGTGTCGCTCCCGCAGACCAGAGTGAGGGAGCAGTGTCCCTCAGGGCAGGTGCTGGGGCAGAGTGCCTTAGGGCTCTGGCCCTGGTTCCCCAACCCCATCTGGGCAGACAGAAAAAGTCTCCGGTTATAGGAAGTTTGGCAGTTTCTTTCACCCTGAACATATGAGTTGAGCAGTGTCAGGTTTCTGTGCTGGCGGGGAGGAGCGGCTCCTCCAGGAGAGAGTGGGTCTTGGTGGCCGGGGCCCTGGGCCTTGGCTCTCCTCCAGCAGGCCCTGTCCTTCCCTCAGGGACCTCCAGAAAGACCGGCCCCTGTCCAAGGACACAGGCCCTGTGACCTCAGGCAGGAACCCCCTTTACTGGCCCTGCGGGGGCTCGTGTCCCCCATTAGCCTCCACCCGGACGGCACACTGCAAAGCCACAGGTCATCGCCACAGGCAGGGAAAAGACACAAACACCAGGTCCCGAAGCGCTTCGTCCTGCCCACCACGGTCTCTAGATTACAAAATACAATACAAACCATCGGGAGCGGCGTCCCGGCCAGCCCGCGCAGCACCAGGACTATAGAGCTATGTACAACCCTTAGGGGAAATAGTTACATTACAGTCAAACACCAGGAACATTTACAAAAATCGTCAGACTTGCAATTAAGATAAAAATCTGTGAAGAGTCTGTACACTTTTACAGTTTTTGCACTAGGTAAATAAGAGAGCTCACGAGCCCGCCAAGGGCAGCCAGCACCCGCCCTCCTGCCCAGGCCCTGGGGACCTCCCCGTATTGCTAAGAGCTGCTCAGTTCGAGGTCACTCCAGGAGGCGTGGAGGGGGAGGGCAGCTGGGAGGAGTGGGAGGGGGACACTGGACCAGAAGAGGACATGACTGGCGCCAGGCCTTGCCGTGTGGCCACCCTGGTCTGAAATACGCAGGCGCAGGGATGTGGACAGGAACGGGGCAGGAA
This sequence comes from Graphiurus murinus, assembly GCA_004027655.1. Lineage (NCBI taxonomy): Eukaryota > Metazoa > Chordata > Mammalia > Rodentia > Gliridae > Graphiurus > Graphiurus murinus. The sequence goes on from PVLC010013905.1 coordinate 5,882, forward strand.
GGGGTGGCAGCAGGCCCTCAGCCCCACTCCTTCCTTCCTGAGGTCCCGAACCCTTGGTGGCCCAGCCCTCTCCACCATTATGTCTGTAGCCTGACTGGACTGTAGGTTACATTTAAAAGTCCCTTCCCAGAACAGCTGCTGTCACCTGTCCGTGGGTCTGGGATGGGGTGCGCGTGGCTCTGGGGGACCCCTCCAGCACTTCCACCCTTCCTGGGGGGAACTCTGTGGCACCTTCCAGCCGCAGGGGCAGAGGTGGGGCTCTTGCGGCTTGCCCAGCCCTGGCTCTGTGGCCTGGGCAAAGGCCCAGCTCCTGCCCGAGGTGACCCAGGGCCAGGGCTTGGGACCTTCGGCTTGGGACTAGAGGGGCCACAGACCCCGGCTCCTACCCGGGGAGGGGCAGATATGCTACAGAACAGCCTAGAGCTGAGGGAAACCAGCCCCAGCTGCAGGGTGCGCCCCTCCCTGTCTGCAGCGCCTGGGTCCTGGGCTGGGGCGGGTGGGGTGAGGAGGAGGCGGCTGCACACACGGGGCCTGTGCAGGCTGCTGCTGTCTTGGAGAGGGAGCAAGTCTAACATCCTCCAGAGCCGCTATTTCCCATGCAGTGCGCACGCTCAATTTAAAAGGCCCCTGTGTTCCAGCAAGCGAGCAAGCGGGCTTTTGTTTCTAATGCATACTGTGAAAGGAAAAAAAATCACAGTTATCCACCTTCTCAGGGCCTGCAGGCGTTAAGAAGTTTTTCTTTTAAACCATCAGAGGAAAGATCATCTTTTCGGGGTGAGCACCAGCTGGCCACTCCCCACAGGGCCACTGTGCCCTGGATGCACTGGGCCCCGGAGAAGGCAGCTACAGTGTGCAGGGCCACCCGGCCAGCTCCTTGGCTTCTGCAGCGCCAGAGCGTCAGCCCGGGCCCGCGTGGCAAGTGTGGGGGCTCGGACCTCCCCGAAGAAAAAGCCCCGCTCTCACTGGCCTAACTGGCAATGCAACCACGGAAGGGCAGGCGGTGGAGGGGTGTGTCTGGGACAGGTACAGGGCTCGGATGAGTCCTCGGTTCCTCAGCCAGAAAGGGTCCCTGGCAGGCTACATGCAGTGGCAGATGGGGCAGGGACGGGCAGGGGACACAGAATCCTGCCTCGATGACCTCCCCACCATCTCTCTGCCTGCCAACCAACCCATCAGGTTCCAGGTCCACAGGGCAGAGGCCTGGCAGCCAGAGAGTCCTGGGCCCTAGCAGGCTGGGGGAAGCCACGGGAGTGGCCTCCAGCGCTGACCGGCCCTCTCCGGGCAGCCCCCTCCCTGGAGGGGCAGGGCACATGCACTTGGCCAGGTCGAGGAGCAAGGTGACACACACTGAATTCAGTAACCAACACACACGTTGGCAGGCCCCTGCTCCGCTGCCCCCGCCCCAGTGTGCAGTCTCTGCTGCCTGCTCCCAAGCACGCTTCTTGGGCGGAAGAGAACGGGAGGCCGGTGACCGCCTCACGCTGCGCCAGTCTCTCGCGGCTCCCTCTGCGGCCGCCTCCTGGACAGACAGCGGCCGAGGGGAGGGGACGCCTCGGCCTCCTGCCACTGTGGGGCCTCCCTGGCCGAGCCCCCGCCCTGGGCCACCACAGTCCCCCTTTCCTCAGGAGGTTAACAATTGCTGCTGTTTCTGAACTCGCCGTTCTCAGTAATCTGCAATTTGGTGGGGTTGGTGGGGGAGATGCCGTTACGGGCTTGCATGCTGTACCTCTCTTTCAGCTGTGTCAGGGCGCTCATGAGGCGGGCGTTGGCGGCGTCCAGTGAGGCGATGCGCTTCTCCTGTGGAGAGGAGGGCGTCAGCGGGCGGGGGCTGCGGCAGGGCGGCCCGCGCAACAGGGAGGACCTCGACCTCACTGCCTGGCTCAGGTGTCCACAGGCCCCCGAGGCCCCGAGGGCAGCACACAGGACACGCGTGGTCATAGCTCCTGGTCCACGCAGCTCAGACCGAGCAACCGAGGGGCAGGGGCATAGCCGAGTCCTCCCCACGTCTCCCGACCCCACGCAGCAGCATGGCAGCCACAGCTCTGCGCCCCCTGCCCAGTCTGCTGCCACCCCCCGCCCCAGGAGCTTCCTGTCTTGGTCAGCATCCCTCCCTCGTGCAAGACAGCACCCAGCAGTGCCCAGGGGCACAGTGCTCACAGCCTGCGCCACTGAGACCACGTGATGACCCGTGAGAGCTTCTGCAAAGCCGCCCCTCCTCACGCTAGGTCCTATGCCACCTGCGGCCAACCCAAGGGCCAAGCCCCACCTGGGCATCGATGATCTTCTGCTTGGAGTCCACAGCTGCCTGCATCTCCGCGTGGTCCTTCTTCAGCTCCTCCTCCACGGACATCAACCTGTGACAAGAGACGGGGACAGTCAGGCTGGTCTGGAGGGTGGTGAAGAGGGGAAAGCCCTCCACGCCTGTGGAGGGAACTCTAGAGCTCTCCCAGGGCTAGACCTGCCTTCCACTCTCGCAGGGCGGAGGCCCCTCGACGACAGCTCTGTTTCCAAGTCCCAGGAGGGCCTGGGGCTGCCCCTTCCTGAAGTTCTTCCAGGAACCAAGGTGGGTAGTGGGGCGGGGCCAGATCCTCATAACCCCCAGAGCTGGCGGTTGGTGCTATGTCACAGAACCCGCAGTGCAGGGGGAGATGAAGACCCTGGAAGGTTCTAGAACCGTCTCCCTCCTCCACTCACTGAGGTTGTGTGGGTACTGTACCAGGCCCCTGCAGTACCGAGATGAACGAGCCTAGCCAGGTGCAGGTGAGTGCTGCTGCGAGGGCGGGGCTCGGGTCCCTGGACACAGCGCGGGAAGCAGCTACCTGGGGGCCAGTGCACAGGGTGCAGGCGGGGGCGGCGCCGCTGCAGATGCGGCCCGTCCCCAGAGCCCGTCTGGCACACCCCTCGTCTGTGAGGAGCCCGTCTAGTGCACCCCTCGTCCCCAGAGCCTGTCTGGCACACCCCTCGTCTGTGAGGAGCCCGTCTGGCCCACCCCTCGTCTGTGAGAGGCCAAGGTCACCAGTCACTCCTACTCCTGGACACACCCTCTGGGTCGGCCGTCTCCGGTCACTGCTCCACAGAAGTTGGTCCTGCCTCAGACGAGACAGTTCTAAAGGCGCGGGCCTCAGCTCCCTTCCCATCCTACCCCGGCCCGAACAGCTTCTCAGAGCAGGAGCTGGGGGTCAGCCACACCGAGGCGGGCTGCCCGTGTGGCTGCTGTGTGGGGAGAGGGACACCAGGTCAGGAGCGCTGACCGGAGGAAGGGACAGGTGGGGCCTCGCCATGGCAGTTTCCCTCCAGGAGGGGAAGCCACTGAGAAAGCCTATGTGTGTGAGGGAGGGCGGGGGGAATAGATGGTATAAATTAAAGGAAATCACATTAGAGGGAGAGTAGACTTACACGCCTGCCTTAAAAGGAAACAAACTAGAAAACCGGACACAGAATCTGAAATAAAATGGACTTTTGGATACTGAACAGGCCGCATGGTACAGTGATTCCCGAGACAAGGGTACCCAGCAAGGTGAGCCCAGCTCACAGTCTGGGGCCTCGGTGGGGAAGCTGCGGCCTCACTGGGTCGAGGAGATGGGAATTTAGGAAGGCTGAGGTGTAGTATTTTCAGGGCAGAGATAAACTCCATGAATTTCCCTCTTGAGTTTTGGGATGAATCAGCAGCATGTGAGAAAATGACCAGGCAGGGCCAGAAACACTGGGAAAGACTACACAGCACAGTGCAGGGACGGCTCGTGTTCTTGCCAGTGAGGGCAGGAAGACACCACCCAGGGTCCCCAGAGGAAACCTCCTCGATGGTGGGGCCGAATCAGGCCTAGACCAAGGGTTCTGCAGGCAGGACCACCTTAACAAAGCTTAGAAGCCAACCTCCGAAGAATCAGGCTCATTCAAGCAGCCCAGAACACATCTCAAAAGTATTTAAACAAACACAAAAATATCTAGCACCTAACTACAAAATTCACGATGTCTGGAATCCAACCAAAAATTACCAAGTATGCAGAGAAATAGGAAAATGAAACCCAGATCCAGGAGAAAAATTAAAACATAAAAACAGACTCAAAAGTCAGCAGTGACAGAATTCGTGGGCAAGGATACGGAAACAACTATTTCACATATATTCTACATGTTCAAGAAAGTAGAAAGTATGAGAGCATGATGGGGGAAAAAATGGATGGGACTTAAACCAAAATGAAATTCTAGAGGTGAGAAGTATAGTATCTAAAGTAAAAAACACCATATGAGACTAACAGCAGATTAGACACTAAAGAAATGAATAGGAGTAGAGAAATTACTTAAGATAAAGCAGAAAACAGCAGAGAACCAGTGCAATGTGGAACAAAAAAAAGCAGCCAACATACGTGTGATGGTAGCCCCAGAAAAAGTGGGGTTAGCAAGATCTACACCTCCACGTCTAACAAGCCCAAGAAACACGAAGAAAGCCACACCAAGGCCATTACAATCAGCTTGTTATATTGACAACCAGTTATGAAGAAAAAAATCGTGGTGATGCTGGGGATAGAACCCCATGCTAGGCAAGTCCTCTGCCCCTGAGCCACACCCCAGCCCCAGAAAAATGCCTTAAAAACCCCAGAGAAAGGACATGTTAGGTACAGAGAAGCAAAGATAATGATGAAGTCCCTGTCATTATAGCCTAAGAGTGGGGGCAAAATCAGGCCCACTGCCTGTTTTTGTGAACAGCATAAAAATAGTTGTTGTAACAGCAAAGTTAAAAAGTTGCAGCAAGATCACATGGCCTGTGCAGCCTGAAACACTTCTTATCTGTCTTTACAGAAAGCTTGCTGGCCCCTACTCTAGAGCACAGCAGTACGGAGGTACAGTAAATAAGCCAATAAAGGAGATGAAATGGAATTATAGAAAATACACAGTCCAAAAGAAGGCAGAAAAAAAAAAAAAAAGATGCTACAAATAGGAAACAAATAGCAGGATAAGAGATTTGCATAATCTATTCATAATTACATTAAAGGTAAATGGTCTAAACACTCTAATTAAATGGCAACAATTGTTAGATTAGATACAAAGCAGACCCCAAAATAAGGTAATTATAAAAGACACTCCCTTTATATACACAGGTGGGTACTATGGTCTGAATGTCTGTCTCCTCTCAAATTCATACACTGAATCCTAACCCTCAAGGTGATGGTATTATGAGGTGGAGCCTCAGAGGTGATTAGGCCAAGAGGTCTCTGTCCTTATGAATCGGATTAGTGCCCTTATACAAGAAGCCTGAGACAGCTTGTTTACCCCTTAGACCAGATAAGGACACATTAACAAGGGGCCATCTATGAAGAATCCTCACCAGATACTAACTCTGCTGGTACCTTGATCTTGGAAATCCTAGCCTTCAGAACTATGAGCAATCAATGTCTGTTGTTCATCAATTACCCCGTCTAAAAGCATGTTGTTGGGAGTAGCCTGAATGGACTAAGATAATGGGTTACAAGTATAATGATGGAAAAGGAGATATATACTACCCTAGCACTAATCAAGAGAAAGCTGAGATGGCTATGTAGACAAGGTAGATTTCAGAGCAAGGAATATTATGAAGGATAAAGAAAGTGATTTTACAATGATAAAGAGGTCAGTTCATAAACAGTCCATGATAATCCTAAAAGTAGAGGGACCTAAGCATAGTAAACAAAGCAAAAACAACAGAAATGAAAAGAAATGGGACACCTCAACAGTCTTCCCTTAATAATTGATAGAAAATTAGCAAACAGGCAGAAAAAGCAGAAAGGTTATAGAAGACCTGAATGACATTTACACTACAGAGGAAATACACCAGCACTGGTTAGTAGAAATAAATGTGTTGCTAACACTGGGTTCAGGAGAGTACGCACTATCCAGAACAGATACACCCAGGAGGAGGTGGTTCCCCCGTGCGGTTCTGTTCAAGGAACCACACAGGGGGGAGCCAAAAGCAGAGCTGGTTTCTAGTTGCCTTGGTCCTGCTCAGGTGAACATTTTAAAATGAACACAACCACAGGTAAGGAAGCAAACAACAGGAAGAAAGAAGCAAGTGGTCTACATAGGCAGAATTTGGGAAGAGTTTATGCTGTGGACAAAGCATGGGACCAGGTGGGGGACTCCCTGACTACTGAGCACCTGCTCATCTGCCAGACTGTGCAAATAAACAAGCTGCAAACCCACACTTCTCTCCTTATGCCTGGTATTAATGCTGTAAGGAAGTAAACTCTAGGGCAGGGACCTTGTGGGCACCCCATCTGCAGAAGCCAAGGAAATATGTCCACTCTGCCATAAGCAAAGACAGAGGCACAGGGAGGCCACACAGAACCTGACAAGTCATAACAAAGATGACAGCCATCATTGAAGACAATTGTTCTCCAGAAACCCTCCCCAGGTAACTCAGGCACCTGAAATGCAACATAACCCAAACCAGCATCTTCATCCCTCTCCCTCCCCACCCTCCCCACTCCTCTTCCCAGCGGGTACCCTGGCACATCTGGATTCTCTGAGTGGAAATCTGGGGTTATTTTGTCCCCCCACTGACCTCCCACCTTCACCCATGGAGTGTAACGGACACTTCCATTTTCCTGACCTGAATGGAGTCCTCGTCTTTCCTCTGTGCCTCAAACCCAACTCCAGGTCATGCTCGTTCCTGCCCTCCCCGGTTCTGCGCTCTACCAGGAACAAAGCCTGCAGGGTGGCAGCTGCCCGCGCTCGAGGCCTGGGCGCACACGGCCCCTCTCCCCAGCCTCCAGCCCGGCCTCACCTGCTGATGATGCCCTTCATCTGGATGTCCTTGTCCTCCTGCTGCCGCCGCAGTCGCTCCTCGCCTTCCTCCAGGCGCGCCTGGTACTCCAGCACCAACTTCTGAGTCGTCTCCTCCTGGCACTTGAACAGGGTCTCATACTCCTCCAGCTTCTTGGTGGAGATTCGCAGCTTGTCCTGCAGCACCGCCAAGTCCTGCCAGGAGGGCAGAGGGCCCCGGCACAGCACCCGGGGCAGAGAGCAGAGCCTCATCAGCCTGAGTGGGGTCCGGTGGGAGGGAGCCTGGCGAGCTGGTCTAGCGGCTGTGACGAGACTCAAGCCTGTCCCCACCCCTTCCAGCTGCGAGGGGAGCGAAGACTCAAACCCATACCTCAGGAAGGAGGGCTTAACTACAGCATTCCACCTCTTTATAATACACTAAGGTTTAAAGACCCTGGGGCAAGGACATCCAACAGCACGAGAGGGGGACTCAGGCCCAGATGAGGTGACCAGATCGTATGAGTGACTGACCAGCAGGGTGAGATCCTGGCTCCCAGCCTCCACCAGCCCTAACACCACGGGGTAGGTATGGCGGTGGTGTGGGGTCATGGGGAAAGGACAGGAGAGGTGACAGCAAGGGCAAGGGGGTCCAGGCTTTCAGGCTGACTCAGTCTCAGGGAAGGAAAAGGAGAAGCCACGCTGGGCGCTACACTGCACTGGAGCCAGCTGCCTCCAACAGAAGGGAGGCCAGGCCTCCTCGCTCCTTGCCACGCTCTGGCTCTTGGAGCATGGTGTGCAGTGTCCACTGGGTCCCCTGTGCATAATTATGGTAAAAGCAGGTGGATGCAGCAGACTGAGGGGGTGGTGGAAGGTAGCAAATGCAGCATGGAAATGGACCTCACCCAAGACCAGGGAGAGGGAGCGCTGCCACCTGTCCCCCGGGACCCTGCCTGAGGCCACCACAGGCATTCTCAGGGCCCTGAGGGGCGAGAGCACCCAGAGGCAGGTGGGGAGGTGGCTGTCTTCGGGGAGCCTTGTACTGGCTCCTCTGTCTACCTGGGCTTTGGCCTCCAGGGAAGGGTTAGCCATGTAGTTGCCACAACTGGAAGATTTGGGAAGGCAGTTGAAGCACTCACTGTCCCCCACATGCTAGAGGTGTGTGGTGGGGGGAGGATTAGTGTTTTTAAAGTCCATTGTTTCTCCAGGGAAGAAGAAAGCACTCCGATGGCAACCTGACCCCACCTCTTATCCTGATAACTCTGCTATATTCCCCAGGCTCCAGAACTGAGACGGGAACTAGAAGAGCCAGGTACAAACCTTAAGAGAAGTGGCTATCTCGGGGATGAGACCTGAATTTCTGCCTGAATCTCATGCCTGAGGCCTCCCCCAACGGTCTCTAAGTGCCGCTCTGGCACCCCATCCTTAAAAGTTCAGCTGTTAGTCACCCAGGAAAAGGGGGGCTCCCAGGGTTCCAACCACCAGGTCCCAATCATTCCCAGGTGACACTGATGCGCAGCCTACACTTTAGGAAGCCTCGGGGCTAAGCTAAGGCCCTCTTGCTGCATTCCTTCCAAAGGTCACTGACGCCATCCTCATCGGGACGAGGGGTGGAAGGGGACTGGCCGGGTCAGGAAGCAGCAGCACCCTGACTGCTGGCTCACAGGGCGACTCCTGCCATAGCTGCAGAGGCAGCCCCACCCTGCCCGCCCGGCCCGGGTCCGGCTTTACCTTTTCTGCTTGGCTGAGCTCCTCCTTACTCCTTAGCCTATCCCTGTGGGGGGGGTCTGGGCCCAGGCCCTCGTCTTCTAACAACTGCGCATTCATGGTCAAGAGCCAAGCGGCTGTGCGGTCCAGGGCATTGGGGCTCACGGGTGAAGGGCCCTACAATGAAACACAGCTGTGAGGGGCTGTGGGGAGGCGGGGGAGGGGGCTGGCACTGGGCAGGCCACAGGGACAAGGGCTCAGAAGCCTGGTGGGAAGGGACGGCACCTCCAGCTACCTGCGTGCCTATCCTGGGAGATCCCTCTCCCAGCGGCAGCCAGAGGCAGCGGCAGCCCGGGTGGCTCCTGAGCGCCACACTCTTGCCGCCACTGGGGCGCCAGAGCAGGCTAAGCTGGGGGTGCTGGTGCTGGGCTAGGCGGTCATCCCAGGCAGGACATCTACTCGCATCCGCCTGCAGCCCTTGGTGACCGGGACCCTTGACCCTCTTGGCAATTGTGCTGAGGGTCAGCTCAGCCTGTGTGAGCAGTCTGCAAGGGAAGAGTAGGGACCAAAGGACAGGATGGCCCCTGCACTGGGCAGGGGACTTAACAAGTGTGGAACTAGAGATGAACAGATCTCTCCCGCTTGCTCTCTGACCCCAGCCTCTCCCTGGGGTCCTGGCAGAGGGGTGTGGCATCCCTTAAGGCCACAGTGCGCCTGGTTTGGGGGGGGCGGTAGACTAGTGCATGTGGCAGGCAGTGGATGGGGCGGCATCTGGCACCGCTCAGCATGGGATGGAAGCTGGGTGCTGGCGAGGTGAAATGACTGGGGAGGAGCATGACATGGGTGACACAGATGTGCCGAGGGCCCACCCTGCCCTCTGACCCGCACACTGACCTGCTTGTGCACCGCCCGCGGCTTCAGCTCCGGGCTGTCCCCTTTGGAGGAGGAGGACTGCTGCCGCAGCCGGGCGCCGGGGCCAGCCCAATCGGGCGAGGCCGACGCCAGGGTTCCGCTCGAGGGCCGTGGGTACTGCAGGGTGCTCAGCAGGGTAGGGGGTGTCCGGCCCCGGGGGGCAGGAGGGGGCGGCGGTGGGGGGGGCGGCGGCTGGTCGATCCTCCGCTGAGGCCCGGCGCTGTTCTGCCTCGGCACCGTGGGCTGTCCGCCCTTCTCAGTCAGTGACATCTGCCGCCGCGCCAGCTCTCCAGGCCGCCGCGCCAGCTCCTCAGCAGCGGTGCTGAAACTCCCCAGCTTGGTGGCGGCCGCCAGCTCTTCACTGTTGCTGTGGGAGCTCAGGGAGCTATGGCCCTCAGAGCCTGAGTCGCCAAGGCCGCGGGGCGACAGCGGCAGGCCAGCCGCCATCTGGTACACAGGGTTCTGGAAGGAGAGCGGTGCCAACAGCTGGGGCCGGCCTGGTGCGCCCTCGGAGGTGCCTGGCGTGGTCGGTGTCTGGCCTGCCCGCCGCACGGTGGCCAGCCCTGCCAGGCTCACTGGGGTAGCCCGGGCGGGCCACCCGGCCACCAGCTGAGTCGCAGGTGCCTGCCCATCGGTGGGGAGGACGTCGGGGCCCACCGGAGAGCCTGCCTCCCCGTCCAGCGTGCGGGCGTCTTGCAGGTCCACCATGGACAGACTCTTGCTGCCGTTGGCCATCTGGAGGTCAGGCTCGTTGGCTTCCGAGTAGCTCGAGCTGCGGGCAGGCGAGGGCTGGACCCCGGAGGACCTTGTGACAAAAAACAAGTCCTTGTTTTCGGGGGTTGGAGACGGTAACCGGGTGAAATCTATCAGACTGCAGGGAGATAAGCACACACAGGGAAAGAAGGGGAAAAGAAGAACTGTGAGTGCAGCCACTCGGGTCCGAACCGACAGCACCCGCCAACCTGCCAGGGCTGGGGATGGGGACAGCTGGGGTGGCAGAGCAGGAAGAGCCGGGGACCAGGTGGCCGAGGTGGCTGCCCCCACACAAAAGCTGCTCTTGGGACCAGCTCTGTGGGCTCCAAGCCAGGCTGCCTAGCAGGCCCTTTCCCTGCTCGGCTGCATCTTGGGACAATGGCACCGGGGCGTGGCCTGCTCTGGAAAACTCCCCTTAGCTAAACCCAAGCCCACACACAGCTCAGTGATTCTCTGCTATATGGGTCCCACATGCAGAAACCCAATTTGAAAATCACTAGGGCTCCCTCTGCCTCTTCCCTCCTGCTCCTAATCAGACTGATCACCCAAGTGGGGGCCTGGCGAAGCTTCCCCTGCCCAGCCTCCTGCTGCCACTCCCTAGTTGAATGGCAGGCGGGGGCTGGCATTCCTGGCAAAAACAGAACCAGAGGTGGATCCACGGAAGGCATGACCCAGGTGAGTGGGTCTGAGCCTGCGCAGAGGGCCGCACCCTCCCTCGGGCCACCACCCCCACCTTCCTCACCCCACACCTGCCTGCAGCCTCTCCCTGGACCCTCCCAGAAGGCCAAGCACAGCCGTGGTGGGGGCAGTGGGCTTTGGAGGGAAGACTGTAGCGGTAAACAGGGCTGCTGAGTGGGCGAGAGGCAGCAAGGATGTGGGGGCTTGACATGTGCTTAGAATAGGAAGCTAGGCTCAGCGTGGTCTCCAATGGAGCACACGCCAAGGCCCCAAGGCCGGGCAGCTGCAGGTGCCTCAGAACTCATGGGCAGGGGAGAGCTGGACGAGGGCAGGAGACAGGGTTTCCCACAGGAGAAACTAAGACCAGTCATGGCAGGCGTCACGCTGCAACTCAGGTCAGGTCTCCCCTAGGTACAGGCCTGGCTGCCTCGCAGCCTCGCAGGGCTGTCCCTACCTGGACTCTGCCTTGTGACTCTGCTCAGCCAAGACCACATTCAGAGGGACTGGGGAGTGGCACTACGCCCCAGGTTTGACTCTCAGCGCCCTGCTCTGCTTCAGGGCTGCATGCTGTCACCTCGGAAGGAGACCACACTCCTCCCGCCCCCACCCTGCCGCTCCGGCCTTATGCTCACAAGCTGGTCTAAGAAGAGCCCTGGTAGAAGGTGGGGGAGGAGCATACACAGTTCTACATAAACACCAAGCTTCTTAGCAAAACGTTCCCATTTTGACTTAAACATTCAGAAGCATCTGCCTCCCACTCCACTGTGCGTGTGATTTATGCTAAGCAGGCTGCACTGAGGGTAAGGGCTCAGGAGGTGAGGCAGGGTCTCAGCACCCCTGTGCCCCTGTCCCTGGAGCCCCTGCCTCAAAGGCTGGCAGTCCCTCTAACTCCTGCTGAACACAGTCCTAAGTACCACTTTTACTCCAGGCCCAGGAAGTGCCGGAACAGGTTATTTTAACAAGCACAGGGGTGTGCAGTGCTGGAGGTATTTAGGGCCAGCAGTTGTTCCTGAACTCAGATGGTGTTTGCTTGTGCTTGGTCCCTAGAAGGCCTTTTCAAACAATGGAAATGCTACTTTTCTAAGTAGGAAAAGGCTCAAAAGCTATAGCACTGCCTTTTCCAGGAAGAATTTCCTGATTTTCCCAAAGGGAGGTCCCCTGCTTAGGGCCCGCACCACACATTTTGGGTCTCACCAGGCTTGTTTCCAAGGGCATCCCTTCCCCCATTTGAGACCACAGATGGGCTGTGCCTCGTGTGCATGCGCGCCCCAGGATACCCAGCACGCCTGGCAATTCTTACCCAGAGAGATCATTCTCGATGACCATCTTCTGCAGCCCGGCTGAGATGCTGCTGCTGCCGGAGCCTGGCGTGGAGGCCAGGTCGTTGGTCCCAGGGAGTTGCCCGCTGCCTGGGGTACTCAGTGCAGTGTGGACATCCCTCAGGATCCGAGGCAGAGGTCCCAGTTTGGACACGATGCTCTGCATAGACACGGCAAAAGGAAGGTATGACCTACTGGGGCCACTCGGGGAGGCCAAGAATGCTGCAGTCACTGTGGCTCAAGACCACCAAGGAGCCTGTCGGTAGTGGCAGGTCTGGGAAGAAGAAAGCCCAGCGATCTAAACCTGCCCTTGTTACTAGCTCCCCAGATTACTCCTGGGGCAGGAGTACAGGCCCACAGAGAGATGCTGCCCTTGTTCTCGCCTCCTGATCATTTGCCTTGCCCAGGTGGCCTCAGATTGGAAAGCCCACTTAATTCCAGGACTTCCCACCTGTCCCCCATCTAAGAGGCTTCTGAGCACCCCTGCCACTACCCACTCCATAGAGTGGGTTGACTGGTCCACTCTGATACCTGAGCCCAGAGGAGATAGTCCAGGTCCAGAACGAGCACCACGGGGTGCTAGACAGAGGCCAGTGCTAGGCCCTTATGAACCTATCATGGTTTAAACATGGTGCAGAGGATTCTAGGCTCTGAGGCTGAGCTAGGGAGAGACACTGCTTCTGTTAAAGTCTTTTGTGGAAGTCTGTGCGTAAACAGGCAAAGGCCAAGTGTGAGATTCCTATAGTCAACAGAGCAAACTTGCAGAAGAAACAGATCGATTTGAAAATCTCGGTGCACCTAATGCCAATCACCTTCTGTACTTTCTGCCTGGTCTTGAGCTCCACAAGCCAGTGATCAGTACAGGGGTCTGGAAAGTGGTGGCGAGGAGAGTGACTGGTGTAGGCCACCGCGCCGAGCTCAGGACTGGAGGAAGAAAGGAGCTTGGCCTTTGTTTTCACTTCCTCCTTTTCTGTCTCTCATGGCCAAAAGCAGGGGGACATAAATGAGCAAAACTGACTGCAACAGCAACAGATTCAGTGAGAGGCTGGGATGAACCCAAGGCTCCATCACTAGGGGACTGCTGTTCACGAGATGCGATAGTCTGCAGCTGCTTTTTAGCCCAGTGGTGGTGCAGGGTGTGCTGATGTGGGAAGACGCCTACCACGGCGGGAGAAACACACGGCAGCGTCCACAGTAAGTTCTCGCTTGAAAACAAACTGTGCGTGTCTGTGTCTACACGTGTGTACCTCACATGCAAGGAACATGTCTAGAAGGCCGTGCACCACATTGCTCTGAGTGGTCACCTCTGATGGGACCAGGAGGCAGGGAGGCCCTTCAACCTGGCTTCACTGTTGGTCACTTCTACAAGGCAGTCCCTGGATCCTTGGGAAGCAAGGGATATTTGAGAAGTGGTTCCTGGCAGGCGGCCCTTAATGCCAAGAAAGTGCCTGCTGTGTGGGGTAGGGATGGAACCCAGAGCCTGCACAGGCTTGCCAAGTGCTCCTGCACTGAGCCCTCCAAGCCCGAAAGGGGTTTGCAATTTCCTGACATGTGGAAGTACAGGGTCTTTAGAATCGATCCTTCCCATCTGAATGGCTTCAAAACAGAGCAAAGGTGTTTTCAGCGAGGCAGCGAAGTGTGATGCACTTCTCACACGCATGTGGGTAAAGCGAGCCCGCTCTGGCAGGGGCTGGAGTGAACATAGCGCCTGCCCACAGAGAAATGGAGCCGACAGCCCCGGCGCATTGCACAGGGCCTGGGCTGGTCCCTGCCACACAGGTGAACCCTCTGACCTCACCGCTGGGAGGAAGAGCACTGTGCGGTCCACGGCAGCCTCTGGCCCCTCCCTGTGACCCATGCTGGCACGCACCTGCTCCAGCTGGCTGACGGCCTCCCAGAGCAGCGAGTGCAGGCTGGAGAGCTCCCGGCCCAGGTCAATGTAGCCCTCGAAGCCAGCTGTGTTAGAGATGGTCTCAGGATTGGAGATCTCCAACAGGAAGCGCTGCATGTTGGTCCACTCATGCTCCAAGAACTGGTTCATGAATGACATGTACTCTTCCTTGCTGCCAAACCTGGAAAGGAGACAGTCTGGCTGAGTGCCCCTTCTCCGAGTCACCCAACCCCCTCAGCACCATCCTCCCCATCCACTCTGCTGGGTCCCAGCCCACTGACTCTCCAAGTCAACTGAGTCAGCCATGACCCAGGTTAGCAGGACCCTCCTTCCTCAAGGCCAGGGGCAGTGACCTTTCAAGACCTGTAATCACAGGATCTGGATGGTCCTTGTACACTGCCCCTTACAGGCTCCTTCCTCTTATATTCCAAGTTTCAAAGTCAGGAACAGATGACTCTCGGATCCGTGCTCGGCCAGGTCTCTCTGACAACCTCAGATGTCCCCCAACCCCACCTGGGGAGTCCCTCCTACTCAGCCTGGCTGAGTCTGGGGTGATCAGTGGCACCCCAGGCCCATGCCTTCCTCCTGAGCTCCATATCCTAAGTGGAGACAGGGCCATCCACCCAGACATGTGAGCCAGAAACCTGGCAGCTGTCGACTCCTCCTTCTTGCTCTTGTCCTCAAATGGTAAGGCCTGAGTCTTCAAATCACCCTGACCTCGGCCTCCTGCACCCTCTCCTGATACTTCTGCCATTTTTGCCAGAAGCATGGCTACGCTCTCCTCCTGGGTCTCCTGGCTGCTGATCCTGCCTCCCCTGCAGACTGGGCGATCTTTGGAATCCAGAAGAAATATGAGAGATCCACTTCCATGTGTTTTTGTTTATTTTTTTCATATTGGAGATTAAACCCGGGGGCACTTTACCCCTGAGCCACACCACAGCCCTTTTTATTTTTTGTTTTGAAACAGGGGTCTTGCTAGGTTGCTGAAAATCTTGATAAGTTGCCGAGGTTTAGTCTCAAAGTTGTGATCCTCCTATCTCAGCCTCCCAAGTACTGGGATACAGGAGTGTACCACCATGCTGAGCCCAGCCCACCCCCTTGTTTTTTAAAACTCTTGGCGGTTCCCCTGTCCTGTGTAGCCTTCAGTTCCTTCCTTCTCCTGGCCTGGAACTTGATATTCCAGAATTCCGCAGCACCTCCGCCCTCTGGGGCATGCCAGCCTCTGCTCCCGTTGCCCCTCCTTGAGCCAGATAAATGCCTCACCCTGACATGCAGTGGGGGTCAAGCCCACCTGTGTAGCCTCCATCTTCCCTTCCCACAAGCCCAGACCCTAGTGTGTCCCTTGGTCACTATGCTGCTGTTTATTTCCCTGACTAACAAGTGAAGCTCTTGAGGGCTGGGACCAGAGCTGACTCATCTGTGTAGTCAGCACAGAGACAGCCCTGGAACGAGGCTCAATCCACTTTGTGAATGAATGACAGCAAGATGACCCAACCCTTCCACTTCCGCCCACTCACTCGAAGAACATAGCTGAAAACACCAGAAGCACTTTACGAGCAAAGACACCCTGACAGCATTAACCCGAGAGAGCCCGAAACACCTGGCGTGCAGCCACCCAGGGGTGCACTAAGGAAACTCGGGCTTCTCCCCTTTGGAGGATTAGCACTTGTTCATTTCAAGATGGCGCTTAGGAATGTTTGGGGATATGAGAGAATCCTTGTGATAATGTTAATTCAAAAAAGCAAAAGGAAAAAATATCTCGTCTTCTCACCTTTGAAATTTAAGGAAACATACCAAAATGGCATGTACTTTTACTAGGAGGAGGAGGGGGTGTGGAGGAGGTTTTATTTTGAAAGGGAGAGGGAGGAACTGAGAACGGCAGGGACCACGGCACTCACTTGGCGAAGTTGGCCAGGTTCTGGGTGACCTTGGCGATGAGGGTGAGGGTGCGGGCAGTGCGGTCGTCAGGGTACTCCTGCAGCAGGTTGAAGAGTGAGGGTGACATGATGGCAGGGCAGAGGAAGCGCAGGAAGAGCGAGGCGCTGATGAGGCGCTCGCTGATGTCTGGCCGGCCGCGGCTGCTGCACTCTTGCCGCCACGAAGCAAACACCTCTTTCAGCTCTCGAGGGAAGACACTGCATAGGACAGAGGGGTGGGCCTGGTGGTCAGGCAGGGGCCTAGGAGGGCACGGGGCAGGATCTGGCTCTGGGTCACAGGAAACCCCAAGTTCTGACCCCAACCTCCCCTGCCAACAGGTGCGTGAGGTCTGAGCTCTCTGCATCCATTACTCAGCCGTCCATCAGACAGGGCCGCTGGGGGAGCGAGACAGCGCGGGCAGAACACCCAGCCCAGTGCCCGGCAAGCAGCACAGCTGAGCCTCACAGGGAAGCTCAGAGTCAAGGCTCGGCATCCTAACTGGCTCAAGGGCAAGAGCAGTACGGAATCATCTCCCCCCACCCCCAGGGGCCAACACAGGCTTCCACCCAAGCCGGCCTCTGGGCCTGGGGGAAGTGAGGGAAACAAGAGGAATGGTCAGTGTTCCATGGGTCTTCATCACAACTTTCAAGACTTGCTCACTTTGTGTGAATAATGTTATAGGACTCAAGTTTCCTGCAGACCTCAGAATGACAAGAAGAGAGGAGTACCCTTAGCCACATGGTGAGAACACAGCTTTCCATGCTCTAGATGGGGAAGGAAACAGAGGCAGCGACCTGCCTGGGTGACACTGAGTGGGCAGGGCTGGCCCTCGCTTCACCTGGCCACCTTCAACAGCTTTCCTGTCTTCTCACTTGAAAAGATGCACAGCCTGTGCTCCCTGGCCCAGTGCGTGCCTGGCTCTGCCACAAGCTCACAAGCTCCTCCTCTCTAGGTGTCGGTTTCCTGCCCCTTAAACTGAAAGCAAGGCCTGCCCTGCCGGACTCTGAGAAGCACTGTCAGGCTGAGGCAGGAGCCTGAGATGCTTGTGGGGACAAGCCCAGCGCCCAGCATAGCTGGCCCGGCAGCAATGGACGTAGGCTGCACCGAGGGCTGCCCGGAGGAAGTGAGGACCAGTGCCCTTTGGCCCTGGCCCTCACCATGCCTGGCACGGGACTGGGCTGGGGCAGGCACTGGGTGGTGATATCTACCGATGGCCTTGTCCAAAACAGAGAAGCACTTCTACTAGGGGCCAGAAAGAGGAAATGGAAAATCCTTGTCCACGGAAATGTTTTCCGTGTTCCACACCCAGTTGCCCTGGCCTGGGAAGAGAGGGGGGCCCAGCCCGATGGGAGTGTGCTGCTCCCCAGCAGCCCTGCCTGATGGACGGCCAAGTGATGGATGCAGAACCCAAGGCTCTTTGGTTGCCCGTCTCCCCAGGGCCAATGGTATAGGAACTCCACAAGCATCTCACACAACTTGGGCCGTGAAGGACCTGGGCAGTTGGGCCCTGGCCATTCTTCTGCCTCCTTCCCAGGTGAATGCTCACCTGGGAGGCCTGCGCCTGCCTCTGCCTGTCCTTTGGGAGCAGTAAGCTCTCCCCCAGGCTCTCTGGTGTGTCCAGCCCTGAGTTGGTAAGCCCCCTGCCCCCAGGGTGCTCCCAGCATGTGTAGGAAACTCATTCAAATGCAGAAACAGTCCCACTCAGGAAAGAAAGGTGCTTTGATGGGAGCTTCAACAAAAGGGACCCAGGAGGGGTACGGACTCCTGGTGAGATGAAGGCCCCAGAGGAGGTAGGTATGTGTGTGTGTGTGTGGGGGGGGTGAGTGAAAGAACCAACCAATGAGGGAGGCATGGTTGCAGAGGGGCTCAGGTGGAAGGGGACATCAGCCCTGAGCATAAGCAGTGACACAGGCTGAAGCCTGGGCAGCTCCTTCAGTGTGAAACGACCCTGTTGCTGGACTGGCAGCCAGGCCCTCCTGAACAGTCACACATGCCACTCCACAAGGAGGTTGCACCGAGTACCAGGATGGTGGCCATCACACACGTATCCCAGGAACAAGCAGGTGCTAGTAGAGTTGGCCTTACTAGAAGTTTCCTAGGGACTGATGTGGTTCATACAAGGAGCTCACCCTGCACACCCTGCTCCATTCTGGGGCCTCTGGGGCCAGTGCAGCCTGTAGACCCTGCTCTACCTAAAGCCATTCCTTTCTTCTTTATTCTCCAGTCCCAGCAGGAGGCCTGCCTGAGTACCCGCACATGTCCCTACTGGGCCTGATCACCAGCCTGTGCAGGACAGGTGAGGAGTCAGGGAATGGGTGTCAGGGCAGGGCCTCCTTAGCCCTGCTCCAAGCTGCAGCCTGGGCACCCGCACCAGGATTCCACAAGTGCAGGGTGTCTACTAGTCACAGGTACAGACTGCCGTGTCCAGGTTCTTCCTACCATTACACCAGAAAAACTGTATCCTGCAGACATTCTGGAACACTCCTCTACTATACTCAAGCCAGGACAGGAGCACAGCAATCCAGTAACTCAGTGGAGTCAGGCAGTGGGTGGATTCCGACCCCTGTGCCTGTAACACTGGGCACCCTGACACAGAACAGAGGGACAGGCAAGGCAGGGCGGGAAGGCCTGAGCCCAAAGGGCAGTGTAGTGTCCCCAGGGGTCCTGGGGCCTGTACTGACCAGTAGGAGTTGATGATCTTGCAGAAGGCCAGTTCGCAGCACATCTTGAGGTTGCCCTGGTGCTCAGGGAGGTCAGAGGCTGAGCACTTGCTGGGGTCCACTTCACAGTTCTCATCCGACTCGTACAGGGCTTTGATGAACTCACCTGTGGCCGGGGCAGGGAGGGCAAGTGAGGGCTGGGTGGATGACGCTCAACCCTCTGCCCACCCGCCTGCCCACACCCTCCCTACCTAGCGCGTCCTGCAGGTACTTCTGGCCCACCAGTTTGAGGTACTCCTCGATGGCCTTGGTGGCCAGTGTGTTCTCCCTGAAGATGAGGTGCTCGTTGTCCCCACAGCGGTCCACCTCCGACATCATCAGGTCCGTCAGGAAGTCCTGGGGCAGGAGGTGAGCAGAGTGGGGCCTGAGCTGGCCAGCAGGCAGGACCCGCGGACTCCAGACTGGGCCAGAGGAGAAGCCCCCTCACCACGCTGCTGGGGACCCGAGAGGAACAGAATGTCCACCCCAGGGGCTACTGGGGAGGGCAGGCAGGACGCCCAGTGACATCAGAACTGGGTGCAAGGAGGGGAGGCAGGCCTGGATGAAAGCACGCCACAGGCAGCCCTGGCCTCCACCATCCTGCTCAGACCAGCTGAGCCCAATGCCATTCAGCCCTGACCAGTTCTGGCTGGGGGGCCACAGGAGAGCTCATCCTGCCCACACCGTTTTCCCCAGGGTACAAACACCTGCTAGGATCCACCCAAGTCTGGCAGGGGCTTCCCACTAGACAGGCTTGTTCTCTGACCCCACCAGGAGGGATGAGGACAGAAGTGTGTCAGCTGCTGGGTGGCGGTGTGTCCCTGTCTAGACAGGTGAGGGCGGAGGCTGGCGCCTACCTGGCAGGGCCCTGGCTGGGGAGGCAGGTGGGCACCATGGCCCCGGACTACCTCAGAGGGCAGCTGGTGAGCCCCCTGTCCAGGAGGGCCTACACAGCGTGGTGGGAAGGCCCTGGCAGAGGAGCCCAGCCACACCTTCCCCCTGGGCTGTGGCACCCACACTGGCGGTCCCTCCCCTGGAGAACCTGCCTCCTCCTGTTCATAGCCAATCTGTGATGGGGAGGGAGAGAAGACAGGCAGGCCGGCAGAGACTTGGGGGAGGGTAAGAGTCGGGGCAGGGCCAGCCAGCATGGAGTCTGCAAGGCACCCAGCAGGGACCCCTCGTCTGCTGTACTGAAAATTCCTCACTCCACTGTGCCAATCTTGAGGCCACCCCAGGGGCACGAGTTACTTTACCCTTCCACCCGCTGCCTCCCCTCCCCACTAAGGGCCCACAGGGGCTGGCTGGAGCCATGGCTTCCACGGCCCCTCAGAGAGGCGCCTCGACACACCCTCAGCCTCTTCAGATGGAGCTCGTTTCCCGAGCCACAGCAGCCCCGGGGACCAGGGACTGAACGGTGAGACCCAGCGGCAGGAAAGGCTCCGGCCTCTGCTGGCCCCTCGCACCTCCTCTGGGCCACGGGCTTCCTCTACTCACTATTACCCAGCACCCCCGCCTACCAGTGACCAGTAAAAGAAGTGTGCAGCCGGAGCCGGCAAGTCTGAAGGCTGTGGGCAGGGAGAAGCAGTACAACAACATGGGGGGGGGGGCCAGCACTCCCCCCACGGGCCGCAGTGAGGGAGTCCCTCTGTGGAAGGCTGCCTCGTTGTGCAGTGCCAGTCCGACAGGTGTGGGCACTGTGGAAGGCCCGCAGTGGCCAAGAGACTTCTAGTCACAGCCTGGGCCTCTGAGGACAGGTAAGAGGACAAGGGGCCTGGCGCAGTCATGTACCTGGCTCCCCACCTGGGCCTCCCCGTCCCTGGCTGAGGACGCAGGGCCTTGACTAGGGCGGTCCCCCACCCCATCACACTTGCTCTCAACCACACCACTGTCTGGAGGGCTGAGGCCCACTTCCCTAGCCTGGTAGTTGGGGTCTATCTCCGTTGCAGAAGGCCAGGCCAGCCCAAGCTCAGCTCTCCTTCTTCCACCCTTTCGAGCAGCTCCCCCAGGGAAGGAGGGCAGGAGTCACACAGGTGCAGCCCAGAGCCACACTCCATTGAGCTGGGTAGGTAGGAGACAGCGTGCCTTCCAGTGGCACCTCCGTCCAGAAGCCTAC
The DNA here is from genome assembly GCA_004027655.1 of Graphiurus murinus. NCBI lineage: Eukaryota > Metazoa > Chordata > Mammalia > Rodentia > Gliridae > Graphiurus > Graphiurus murinus. The sequence goes on from PVLC010013905.1 coordinate 26,603, forward strand.
TTGTCCCCAGAGCGGAGTAGGGATGAGGCATGGCCTGGGAGTGGCAGGTGAAGGCGGGGGGAGAGCTGGGCCCCTCCAGCCCTGAGGCAGGCCTGCCCGCATGGCTTGCTGATTCCATTTCCGCAGGACTCAGGTTGGGGCTGCCTTGGAGTGTGGGGAGAGGCTGGGGCTACCGGTAGTGGCTCACCTGGTACGTCACCTATTGGGGATGTCTGTCAAACTCAACAGCCCATGGGGTAAGTGTGTTTGGGTCACTGGTGTCACTGGTGGGACATGGGGCCCATGTGTGCTGGGAGAGCTCAGCCATGTGACTGCTCCTCAGGGCTGGCCTGCCCCAGGGTGGGTTTGGGGGGGACAAGCCCACTCCCCGACTACCTGCCACAGTCCCATCCACAGGGAACACACCCACCCCCACAGCAGGAGGACTGTGAAGCCCTTCACCGCATTATGTAACTCTCATGGGTTTAGGGAGCCACCTGGGTGTGACAGGTGTCCTCAAGGCCTCCACTGGAGCTGACTTCTAAACACAGACACAGGAAGGACAGGCAGCCCCGTGCTGTCACCAGGGCCCCAGCGGTGGGCCTCACGCACCTTCACCTTGCCCGTGCTCTGCAGGATGTGCACCAGGGCAGACGCCATCTCCTCCTTCGTCTTGGCACTGAGGATGGGCTCGAGGGCCGCACACAGCCCCAGGTAGTGGTTGGTGATGTGCTCGGCAAACTCCTTGTACATCTCCATGGGCAGGATGGTGATGGTCTGGTAGCGCGCCTTGATGCGGATCATGGGCCCAGGGCCCTTGCCGCCCTTGGGGTTAGGCGTCACCACTGGGTACCACTTCTCCACGAACTGCCGCCCCGCCACCGAGGCAGCGGGCAGGCTCACCAGGCCCAGGTAACTGTTGCGCTCTTTCTTCTTCTTCTTGTCAGTCTCCCGGTACAGGTGGACGGTGACGGTGCGCAGAGGCGGCAGGTTGTGGAACTCAAAGTGCTCGCCCCAGAACACATTGTCCGTCTTGAGCTTGCCCGTGGTGCGGGCGTAGAGCACATCATCCAGGCAGAGCTCGCACAGGTACTTCTTCTTGGCCGGCAGGTCCTTGGCCTCGATCACCCACAGCTTCAGGATGTGCTCCACACGCCGGCTGTTGTCCTGCACGTGCACAGGGGACGGTCAGCGGGGCTGCCACCTGCCCGCCGGCCAGCCCAGACCCGAGCCCAGGGGTCCTCTGAGGTCCAGAGCGGCTCTAGGGGGGCGGGGAGGGGATCAGATGGACATGGCTGGACCTCTGGTCTGCCTCACACCAGCTCACGGACCGCGGGCGGCTGATTCAAACTGAGCCTCGGTCTGCTTTTCTATACGATAATAAAATAACCCCCACTTCAGAGTGCGAGACTGAAGAAAGAGGGTGACGCGGTCCCCCACACCTCACCAATTATGGTGCAGCTGTCAGCGCCTTCTCAGCCTGCTGGTCTGTAAAGTAACGAGGTGACTACTGCTAAGGCCCCTTCCTCAGCGATGTCATGGTGACCAGAACTCCTTGGCCCAGGCCCACAAGTCAGCTGGGGAGATACACATAGGAGCAGGGACCACGGTTGGGGTCCTGACCAGAGGAGGAGCCAAGCTGGGTCAGAGGGTGCCTGCCTGGGGGAGGGGGCAGGTGTCTAAGCTGGAATGGATGGATGAGTTGAAGTCAGCTGGGGGAGCAGGGACAGGGGCTCCAGGCAGGAGGACACAGGCCCAATTCCCCATTTCTCTGGCCCCGCCTCCACCCCAATCCTTCCCTCTTGCTCCCGCATGTCAGCCCTACCTCAACCCTGTGCTCCAGTACGAGGAGGCGCAGGCCTACCTTGTTGGGGTGCACCGCTCGCCGCAGGTTCTCCATCCACTTATCCCGTTCAGCCGCTGACCGGCAGGAAAAGCACTTGCTTCCAGACGACGTCGTCACCTGCGGGGGGCGGGGGGGGCGGGGCAGTGTTACTGGGGAAGGGCCTGAGGCAAGGGTGGGCAGTGAGGCCACTGGGTCTGCATCCAGCCTCTGGAGGGAGTCAGGACGAGGCTCACGTTTCACGGTGGTACTCCAAAACCTGCTGTCCTAGAGGGGTCAGCAGCAGGAGAGGGGCCTGGCCCGCGCCGTCTGGCTCTGGTGCTTGGCTCCTCATCCTTGCTGCAGAGCCCTCCCATCAAACAGGGAAGCACCTGACTCTGACCTCCCTCCCTCCAAGATGTGGAAGGGACAGAATGGGTGCCCTGCCCAGGTGAGAGGGCAAGGCTCACCCCAAATGTAGGCAGCTAAAGGCAGAGTCACCGGTTTCAAGGAGACGAAAGCAAGGGCAGGCAGGAGAATCCCCTCTGAGAGAACCCTCCAGCCTTAGCTGACACCTGCTGAGGGTTCTCCTTATCCAGTAACAGTGATGACACTGATGGTCACAGAAGCCTAACAACTGTGTCGGGCCCTGGGTCCTTCTGCCTGGGTCCTTGCCCAGCCCTTCTCGCCTGCCTCCTGCTCATCCTCAGCAAGCGGCCCCCGCTCTGTCCCTACTGCCCACACATGCTAAGGGCCGCACCGGGCAACCCAGACCTTTCTCCCAGGCGCCTGACGGCCTGCCCATTCCCCAGCAGCTCCTGCTATGAACCAGGACAGGCACCAGCCACTTCAGCCCACCCCAGGCAAGGAAGTCAGAGCCTAGATCCAGCCTGGCTTCTCCACGAGTCTTACACCAAAAACAACAGAGGGGCACAGGGTGTGGACGGACGCCAGGAGGTTGGTCACGCTGGTCCCCAAAAGGCAGCTTGTTATTACCAGGCTCATTCCTATCTCAAGAGAGTTTCTCCCAATTATGCATGATTGTTGGGGGTGGGAGCAGGGGTGAGGTAGGAATCTTCCCAGAAACAGAGAAAGGAAGACAATATAAATAACTGGAGAAGCAATTAGGAACTCCCAGGAACACCTGCGGCTTTAGTAACCTGGTCCTGGCTGGGTCTCAGCCTGGTTATGTGACTTCTGCCATCTTGCCTTCTCCTGGCCCAAAATTCCCCATCTACCCCAAGGCCCCGGCTAATGGCCCTGCTCAGGCTGTGCCCCGGGCTCTCTGTTCTCAAACCTTGAGTCACAGAATGCTAGGCAGGAAAGGCTTGGCTCTCACTGCATAGGAACAGGCACAGAAAGCGGGGACTCTGCACAATCCCACGTGGCCCTGGAGGGGAGCAGGCTCCAAGCAGGAGCTCCGGGGCTTCAGCAATTCTATGCAGGCTTCCCTCCTCACTCTCACCCTCTGGGGTCAGCAGCTTCGCTTGCTAGCACAGAGCGGGTGCTGGTCCACTTCCAAGAAGCCCAGACAGCAGGAATGGGGTCCTCCCCACCAGCTATGACCACTGGCCACTATCCCATCGAGCCTGGGCCCTGAGGACACAGGGCACTCCAGGAGGGGCCTGGCAAGGCAGGGACACTGCGCCCCAGCCTCACCCGAGGCGGACTCACCTCAAAGCAGTAGTCCTGGCCCAGGATGCTGCTGTGCACGGGCTTGATAACCACCTCCTCCTCCATGCTGAGGTCCAGTGCCTCCACCGCGCTGCTGGGGCTGAGCAGGGACTCGTGGGAGCGAGACTCCTTCAGCCTTGGCATCAGATGGGACCTGGGGAGGTGGGCAATGGGTGTCAGGAGGGGCACCCACCCACTTACCTAGTCCCCGCCCCATTCCCCTCCCAGGCAGTCACTCCTCCTCCCATCTCTCCGTTTGCACACAGGTTTGGGGAGGGGTGTCACAGAGACCCAGCTTCCCTCTTCCCCACTGCAGAGGTCTGGGTAAGGGGCAGCTTCCAAAGGAACAAGGAACTGAAGATCCCGGGACCACTCAGGTAGGGGTTGCCTTGGCTCTCCTGCGGCCCCAGAGGCCCCCAAGGGAAGAGCTGCCTAGGGGCAGACAGCTTTCTGGGTTCTGGGCCTTTCCCATCATCCCTGGCCTCAGCCCTGGTCCATGTTCAAGAACAAAATAATCACTCTGCCCCAGCATTTGTCCAGACTACACAGCAGAGCCTTTCCTCATACGCTGTCCACCAGCCCCACACAAAGCAGGATCGCCCCAGTGACTCCACTGTTCCTTTTTACAGATGAGGACAACTTGGCACTGCGTGGAAGGGAGGCCACAGTCTCTGCATAGTACCCCGAGACACCGAGACTTAGTTGGGGTCCATACGCGGGGGTTCTGGGGCACAGGTCATGGTCAGTGGACCCAACACAGGCCTTGGCACAAGAAGCAGACAAAAGATGCTACCTGGTAACCAAATGGAGTCCTGACAGACCTGGCCATGGACATGACATGGACATACACTGCTCACCTACTGTGTAGCCCTGGGCAACTTGCGGCTCCTCCTCGTACCTCAGGCTCCTCTGTTCATCACAGGAAATGCACCTCGGGGTAACCTGCTCCCAGTACTCGGTAATGACCAACCCAGAGAGGTACAGGTCCCTTTCCTGAGTCAACAGCACAGAGCAGCCTCCCACAGATGGACTGACTGGGCCTGCTAGGACCACCCTTGACACAGGTGACACCTGCCCTAGGCTTGGCTCCCATAGACCCCCTTCACCCAACACCTTCTGCCTTTTGACTCCTAGCCTCTTGGTTTGGCCCTGACCTTGAGGGACTCAAGGCCTGGTAGGGTCATTAGACACTTCCCAGCAAGCTGCAGGACACACCCATTTCTATGACCACCTGGGTAAAGGGGGCCGAGGCCCATGATGAATGGACTCAGAAATCCAGAAAAGGGCAGGAAAGGCCCTGCCCAGAGAGCCTTGCAGGCTGACAGAGGCCACCTTCCATCCCAAACTCTGCATCTCCATGGCAACAGCCCTGTGCGCATATGAACCTCCTAACATGAAATCTAGGCATTTAACGTGTCAGAGCCAGAACTAGGGCCCCAGCCCTTGGACACTCCACACAGTGTACCCCAGGAAACCCAGCCAACCTCCTCCCACTGCCTCCCCATGGCCAGCATGAAGTTGTCTTCTGAGAGCTCTGAGGAAATGAACTTCAGAACCAGAGGAAAGCTGTGAAGCAGGCCGAAGCCAGTCAAGACCCACCCAACTCCTCTCCCCTTGATGACCTCTCAGGTCTGCTCAGACACCTGGCATCCTCTCCGGCCTCTTCTCCATTGCAGCCCAGATCGATGCTATGGGTGGACCTGCCTTCCTTTAGGCTGAAACCCCACCTGGGGTCTGGCTGGGGAGCTTCCCTCCCAGACAGGGCTTAATACTTCATGGAAAATACACAGCCTCAGATACTAGGGAAGTCACCCAATCTAGGAAGGGCTGGGACCCACAGCCCCCAGGCCTGACATACTGGTCCAAAAATAATCCTCACCCAGATCAGGCTGCTTTCTGATCCAGCCTGAAAAACCCTGCCAGGTTAGGATGCTGAGCCAGGGCAGGTGGAGTAGGGCTCAGGAAGTACAAAGGGAGGAGCTGGTGTGCTGGGGCTGCCTCCAGTTTGAGGCGCCTGCACTGCTGGCTGCCTGGGGAGAACAGGAGGCATGATTCCACGCACTGGGCCTGCCCAGGGAGACTCAAGAGGGCTGTCGTCCTGCAGCCCCCAAAGCCCACAAGGCCCAGGCCAGACCCACAGTCAGATCCTGGAGCCCGTGATTGCACAACCTGTCCCTTCCCTCCACCATCCTGTTCCACAAACATGCTCCAGCTGGCCTGGGCCTCTCTGGGCTGGGGAGGTGGCTCAGGGCCCTAAAGACATCCTGGAATGGCCCAGTCCAGCTAGCTGCAGCTGACTCTCCCCACCTCCCCCAGGCCTTCTCCATGATTCGAGATGTGGAGCTGAGGCTGTATCCAGCCAGCCTCGCAGCCCAAGCTCATGGGAAGAAGAGGAACAGGGCGCCCCTCCAAGGTCTCCCAGGCTGTCCCAGGCAGCAGAGCACTGGCTGGTGGTGGCAGGACATGTGCATCTGCATTTCCTTCCTACTCAGCCTGGAGTCTACCTGTTACCCTTCTATCCTCCAGACCCTCAACACAGCAACCTTGTTCCTCACTCCATCTAGGCCCAGAGGGAACTAGTCTGCTGCAACCTTGTCAGGGTGGACCCATAGTGGTGGCTGATAAGATGACTGGGGCTCAGAAAAGGCCATTTGGATACTTCCTGGACACAGAAGGACCATCTCATGGCCTAAGAACCACTTCTCCAGGAAGCCAGTCCTGTCCCACGCTGGCAGTACCCTGCCACCCCACACCAGCAGAGGCAGGCCTTTACCCTGCTCTGCCTTCAGCACACGCCAAACATGGCTGGGCCACTTCCTTCTCACTTCCAACTTCTGCCTTGCTTGTGGGGGTGGACGGGCACCCAGTACTGCCCAGGCTCCCGGGGGCAATGAGTGGGCATGGCCTCTCTACTTGGGAAGCTCAGGTAAAAGGAAGAGAGTAGGCACTTCTGTCTTGCTCCAATACCACTCCCAGGAAGAGGGGTGCTCGAAAGGCACCTCCCACCACTCAGCACGGGGCGGGCACCCAGCCAGTTCATCTGCACATCCCTTTTCCCATTTCAGTTGCATATATCCTGCCAGGAGTGTTCACCTACTCATTTTACAGAAAGGGAAGATGGGCTCGGGGAAGAGCAACTGATTGATCCACCAGAGCCCAGCTAGGACGGAGGTGTGAGCCCCGCCCACAGCAGTCCTGTTGGGTGAGGGGCCTGGGCTGCTGTCTCTGCTGCGCCCCCACCCTGGGTTAGCTCCCTTCCTTGCTGTCCAAGGCTGGGTGGGAGAAAAGTGGCTTGATTGCATGCATCCCCCAGTGCCCAACTCAGTCTCTTGATGACGTCCCTCTCTGATCACCTGCGGTCCTTGGTCCTTTCAACAGGTGATACCAAGAAGGACAAATGGCCTTCACGTGGGGGCCTCCACCCCACAGCCCAGGTTTAAAGCATCTCTCATGTGCTAGCTTCAGCAGCACACACACTAAAACTGAAACAATGCAGAGTAGATTAGCACGGTCCCCACGCAAGAATGCCACGCAAACTCGTAAAGCGTTACGTATTTTTAAACTGGAGTCTATTAATCAGTATGAGTATGTTTCTGTAAGCATAGTTATGTTGAAAGAAAGTTTTAAAAAGCAAAGTAAACAAACAACCTCTCACAACAACCTTGCCAAGAACACTATGCGACTACACTGCCTCAGAGAGGCTGGGTCCCACATCAATGACAGGACCAGGTCTCAAGCCACACATCTGCCCCTCCTCACCAGGGTGGAGCCAGCACCTCTGGGCCAGGTGTGCCCTGGACTGCGTGCCACATGCCCCCTGCCTCCAGCACTCTGTGCAAAAGGCAGATACTGACCTCATCCCCGCGTTAGAGTGGAGAATTGAGGCCCAGGCTCCATTTCCACTTCCTAGTGCTGCTCCATGCCCCAACCCCTTGGGTCCATTTCCTTATCAAAGAGGAGGGAGGACTCGTGCCTCAGATGGAAAGCAATGGTGCTGAGGAAGTGCTCTAGACAGGGTTTGGGGGGTAGGCATTTCCCAGGCCTTTTCTTCTGGTGGCTGGGGGTCCACCTGAGCAGGCCCACTGAGCACAGTGGGCTATCTTCTGGGCCGCTCCACTCCAGGGACCCAAGTCTCAGGCTGGCCTCCAGGCACATGCCACCCCCTCTGCCAAGAAGTCCCCTTCCCTGGTCCTAAGTCTCAACGCCCAGCACCAGCACCCTTTCTTCCATAAAGTCTCTCAGGGCTCCCAGGCCGTGCTGGTGAAGTTTATCACAGCTGTTCCCTTACCGGGCAGGGGTTCCTCGTGGGGAGGGCTGGGCCTGACTCAGCTCCAAGATTGAGAGCCTCAGCCACCCCTGGAGTGGGGAGGAGATCAGTTGGGACAAGAACAGACCTCCCTGTTCCCTGGGAGAAGGGATAAGACCCAAGAGCGGGGCATTAGTGCAGCTGCCTGTCAAGGCCAAGTCCCCTAGGCAGCACCCCACGTTCGCTCCAGAGTCTCTGTGAAGGAGACACCCTGGGGGCTCACCCTCTCTATCATAGCATTCTGCTCCCCCATGGCTCCAATCCTCTCTGGAACTTTCTCAAACATTGAGATTCTCTAGCCCTATGGCCACCCTCCAGGGACTAGAGACCCGGGGTCCCCTGCACAGGAAGCTCTTTCCTTCTGTCCTTCATGGCATGGAGTTTTCACACCTCCTGGGGAGGGAGTGGCACCAGGACTCCCAGGTCACTCGTGGGCAGCCAGGCCGGAGGGTGGTGAGGTCTGCCCTGGATCCCACCGCCTGGAGGCCTGCACGGGTGTCCCATTGGCCTTCTCCACTGAACCACAGCAGCACCCTCCATCAGACAGGCCAGCTACCAGCATGGCCTCACACCTTACCCCTCTCTCCCACAACCCAGAAGCTAATCGAGTCCCAGAGGCCTTCGGCTAGTGTCCTGTCCTTCCTGAAAGACCCCTCAACTACACAATGGCTAGGGACCTGGCCTTGGCCCAGGCTTTCTCCAGCCCATCCTACCCTTCCCTCTACCTCTCTGACTAACAAAACCCTTCCCCTTGTTTTCAAGCCCAACACCACCGCTGCCCCATAATGCTGTCCCTTGTCTCTCCGGACAGCCAGGCCCCACTGATGGCACCCAAGCCCCACTCCATGCCACACTGCCTATCTGTGGTCTCACTTAACTCTCATGACAACCCTATCAGGGCTGAGGCAGCACACCCGAAAGGCATAGTGACTCCCCAAGATGACTTGGTAGCAAGTGGCTGAAGGGATCTGACCCTGGCTCAGTAAAGCCCAAGATTTCCCCCATCAGCACATGCTAAGGCCTCGGCCTGGTCTTTCATGGCCCCACTAGTGGCCATAGGCAGGGCAGAGGAAGGTCTATAGCCAGGCGGACTGCTCGCTGTGACCTGCTCATTCCAGGGACAGCCCCACCCAGAGCCCAGGAAAAAGGCCACGGGCCCAGGGAGCCCCTGCTAGAAACAGCCAGCCCCAACAGCAGCCCATTGTAAGGCCAGGGAGCAGGAACAAGGGGACATTGTCCCAGTTCCTGGGGCGCAGCCTTATCTGATAGCCTTCTAGCCAACCCACAAGCTGTTTTCCAACTCTGATTTTTTTTTTTCTCTTAAAAGGTTAGTGACAATGAAGTTCAGCAAAGTCCCCATTATTTCAAGGAAGAGGGAGGACCCAAACACAAAAATAAAACTTGCCATAACTAAAAGGCTCTATTTGACACAGTGAGGATACTCACAGCTATGGGTGGGGCAAATGAGAAGCGAGGTGTTTAGCCTGGAAAGTAAGGGGCTCAGAATCACTCTCCAAATCTCAAAAGGCAGAGGGAGCTGCCCCATGTAACCCCAAGGCTGGAATGGGACCAGGAGAGGCCAATTCTGGGGTCAGTCCCAGCTGTCCCTGAATGAGCCAGGCTTATCTGGTTTTAGAGAAAGTGGGCTTTCTGTCTCTGAAAGTACACAAGCAGGAACTGGGAGACCCCTTCAACACATCGTGGAGGGGATGCTGGCACCACCAGGGTGGCACATGCAGGCAGGCAGTACAGTGGGCCCCGGGAATAAACACACATGCCTGCGTACTTATGTGAAGGCATGCTACAGAAGTGCTATCAGAAGCTGGGAGGCAGTAGAGTGGAGGTGCTAGTTCTCAGGGTGACCAGCTCTAGAATAAGCCTAGCCCCTATTCCTGATAAAATTCAACTCTCCAGGCCGGACTGCCATCTTGGCAGGGCTGCTGCAAGGACCCAGTGGGATGGAGGGGGGTGCTCAGGAAGGGAAGGAAGGGTCAGCACCAGGGACTACCATCAGTCACTTGTGACTGACCATCCCTCTGTGCCCACCTTGTGGCCATCACTGTTCAGGAGCTGGGACACAGCAGTGACGAACAGACTGTCTATCAAGGCAGACAATTCTAGGGCAGGTCATACTTGTGACACTGGAGTGATGGAGTAAGGACTTCCCAAGCCATTTCCTGTTCCTTCCCCCAACTACTCGAATCCTTTATCTGCAAAATGGGGACTACTCCGTTTGCTCAAATGTTCAGGACACATCAAATTTTTTAAATGCCCTCGATTTCCTGTAGCGAAATTAAAGGCAAAGAGGGTGTGCCTGGGTTGGCCCCTCTGCCTGTGACTCCCTGGCACAGTGGTCCTGGCCTTAGTGCTAGTGCGGCCCCATGCCCTGCCACCACAACCAGGCCTGGGACAGGGCAAAATGAAGTGTCTCCATAGAGTTGGCGACAATCCCAAGGCTGGCGGGCCCTGCTGATTTTGGAGTCAGAACCCAGCAAACTCTCCAGGCCCCACCAGGTCAAAACATGCTCATCACACCCCTCTCTGTGTAGCAGGCCCAGGCAGCAGTGTGGGAACTCTCTGCCCATGGGGAGAGGAGACCCTTTCTGGACACAGTCCTGGAGCATGTCAGGACAAGGGCGCTGACCTCCTGGGAATTGAACAGCAGGACATAAACAGGGCCGCACCCCACCGGGACCATCCAGCAGCACCATCTCTCTCCAAACCCAGCTCCACTGGCCTGGGAACCAGCTGCTGAGGCCAGGACTCCCTTCTGGCCCGGCTGGGATCCCAGGGGGCAATAGGGTTGGGGGGGGAGGAAACATCCTGTCCTTAAAAGGCAAGGAGGCTGGCCACAGAGCCTGGGAAGGCTTCCTGGGATGACACACAGTGGAGGCACAGTCCCTTTCAGGCCTGGGTTCCCTGGGTCCAAGGCCACGTGCAGGTCCTAGCAGAGTCAACCAGGAGCCAATGTGATGTGCCATCATACTGCGCCCTGGCCTCCTGCCTTCACCCTACCCCTGGGATCCCCATACCACAGGGCTCAGCTGGCAGAGAGGTGGGTCCACACCCTAACAATCAAAACAGGACATGATGGCACACACCCATAACCCTAGCTACTCAGGAGGCTGAGGCAGGAGGATCACAAGTTCAAATCTAGCCTGTGCAACAGTGAGAAGCTGTCTCAAACTAAAAACTAAAAAGGGCTGGAGTACGCTCAGTGGAAGAGCACTTGTCTAGCATGTGCACGTGCACAAGTGTGCACACACTACACACACACGCAAAATCCATCATCATGATGATGATAATGGTGGCTTATCATTTGCTAAGGCTATAGAGCAGCCCAAGGCCTGGCCCCAGCAGTGTCCAACAGATACTAACTGAACGAATGGCACTGTGGCAGGGCAGCCAGGACCTAACAACTACTTATAGTGCACCTACTACGTGCCCAGCTGCATGACAGATGTTCTTCCCCAAGCACATGCATCATCTCACAGCCTTTTAACAACAACCCTGCACTGCAGGCAGCACCTTCCCAGCAGACAAGAGAGCAGGAACTCAAACTGAGGTCCAGTGAGGCCCTGCTCAGGGATGACTCCCCCCTCCCCCAACAAATCCAAAGGCTCAGGAAGGGAGTTTAGGTCATGCCTACTCTGCTGAAGAGGGAACAGAGGCTTGGAGAGTAGAAGTGGCTGGGCAGGTCACACAGTCCAAAATGGAAGCTCAAATCCTGGTGGCCTGACTGCCCTCAGTTGGGCAGTCCTGGCCCCTCTGTGACATGGGGCCAAGGCCTGCGGGCCTGCATCCAGCCAACCTAGTGCCCTCTCCACTAGGGAGGGAGCCCTGCCAGGGAGTCCTGGGTTCCTGTCCCAGCTCCACCTATAATCTGCCCGTGACTTAGGCTACCCCCTCTTTCCCTTGGACCCACAGACCCTGATCAAGTTCCCTTCCCTCTCTAGGTTGTTGTTTCCTCATGTGGTGAGTGGCTTCAGAGAGCCAGGGAAGCCCCATGTCCCCTCCCTACAAAGCTAAGGGGCCATGCCTACATCTAGCAGCAAGGCAAGAGTAACACTCACTGCTTGCTGGTGGCAACTGGGCCACAGGCGAGGGGGACCAGGGCTGTGACAGGTGCTGGTCTGGGTTCTGAACAGGGACGAACAGCCTTCACACCCTTTCCAGAGTGTAAGTGTGCAGGCCTAATGTTGTCCTGTGAAAGACATTTGGGATCACATTTACCTTTCCACATCTTACTTCGGGGAGGGGGGGTACACAAAAAAACTTTCCATCTAATCCCTCAAGTCATCCTGCAGCCTGAATAATTTCGGGTTTTTAATCAATAGCTGTCAGACTTGTCAAATTACTTTGGGGACCGCAAAGCAGTTTTTAAACATTCATAAACCTCAGTAGAACAGTGAAGTGCCCTGAATTTTAAAAGAAGAGAATCTAAGGAACACTCATTGAATAGGATGAGATTTGGGCTAATCGACAGTGAGGTGAGGGCCAATTGCCCCTCCTACAGCTCTTGGCCCCTTCCTGGTCCCCAGGAGAAACTACCAGGCTTGGCCTGCCACTCAGAAAGATCAGGAGGGGTCACTCCCAGCCCTAAGCCCTGCCTCAGGCTCCATGGATGCCCAGGAAACAGACCCCCAGCTCCTCGGCCCCAGGAACAGAGCACAACTTCCCTGTACCCAGGACTCTGATCCCAGTGGCACCACAATGACACGGACAGCAGGCGGCTATGCCCACTGTGCTGTCCCTCTGCCTGCCACCCTGTCCCTGACTTCTCCACCTGGACCCTCCTGAGACGCTTCAAAGCCCTGGCTGAGGCTCTCCTTCCCCTGAAAGTACCTGTCTCTGGCTGAATACACCCAGGCATCCCCTTGGTCTGACAGATCACACCACCAAAAGTGGGGCTGGTTTCTGACTTGTTCCCCCGTCAGGGGCCATAAATGCCTCCAACAGCAGCCTTGGCTGGGGCCTTGGAGACACAGGACCCAAGGCGGGAATGATGATGAGATAAAAATGAGGAGTAAGCTGAACACCAAGTACTCCCATTCCCCAGGAAGCAGCTTCCCTTGGGCTTATCTTATTCCTCCTGGCCCCACCTCCAGGAAGCCTGCCCTAGCTAATGCTGGCCCCACCACAGAATGTGGGGATACAGGCATCTTCTGTCTCCTCTCCTCCACCCAGGCCCAGGTGCCACGCCATGTGACCTCCTGAGACTGCATGGGACGATCCCATTAGGGTGGCAAGGTAATCTGAGGACTGTCTTCCCTTGACTCCTAGGGACCAGATTTCTGCCTCAACCAGGGATGGCCAATTTCAACCTGTTCCTGGCACTGTGCTGGTTGACTGTGTATTTTAAAAATGCACACGCAAAAAAGCCTCTGCGATGTTGGTTACATTATTAGCCCATGACTCAGTTTTCTCATCTGTAAAATGGGGATGCCAGCACCTCCTGCCCCACAGCTGCTGGAGGGGCACGTGACATGCAGTTCTCCACACATGGCCTGAGAGGAGTCTGGCTGCCTCCACGACCTGCCCAGGCTGGGCCAACACTGCCTTACTCTGGCTGTTCTGTCCCCTCCATGCCACTTTGATGTTCTGAGCTTCTCCCTGCCCCAGTGACATTTCCATTCGCCTCCCTCACTTTACTCAGCAGATCCTGCCTGTCTGTCCCTGCAGCTGGGCTCTCAAGAGCCTCTCTACCAACTGACCCCTGCCCACCTTACCTGCTCCCCACCCTACCCCAGAGAGCAGGCTCAAAAGTGGAGGCCACATTGGGTGGGCATTTCAAAGATCCCCATTTAAGGAGAGACACATTTGGGGATGAGTGCTGGCACCCAAGACTCGTCCTCTGGCGGGTGTCTCTTCAATTCTAGCCACCATTTGGGACGAAGCCTGATCTCAGAGAAACACAAGAGGCAAAGACATGAAGGAGAAGAAGCACTGAGCCAGGAGAGCACAGATCTCCTTTTCCTGTCA